>OY740774.1:12335568-12580806 GCA_963513935.1 Aphrophora alni | reverse complement strand
GGAGATATAGAGAGGAGGGGAGAGGGGGAGAGAGAGAGGGAGAGAGAGAGAGAAAGAGAGATGGAGGGAGAGAGGGAGGGAGAGGGAGAGAGAGAGAGGGGGAGAGAGAGAGAGTGAGAGAGAGAGAGAGAGAGAGAGAGAGAGAGAGAGAGAGAGAGAGAGAGAGAGAGAGAGAGAGAGAGAGAGAGAGAGAGAAAAGGAAAGTAAACTGACGGGACAAAATGGTGAGTTTGTTGTTGATATACCTGTTTTCAGTTTCCCTCGAAGTAGTTTTTGAAACGACGTCTTGCACTGCTCTAAAGCGTAAACTGTTATAATCAAATTTGGTGTGGACATATTTTGGCGATATCGGTTCGTTTATTTTCATATTTTCGATAACTCAAAATTTGGAGGTAGCTTAAGAAAAAACAAAATTAAAAATGTTAACACGTACAATTGAATCAATTTTAAAAATAGTTTTTCCCCCTTTTTATCCTTAAAAAGGATACCTCTTTGGTCATCACGACCTTAACAAAAAGAAGAAAAGTAGATAAAATAAAAACCCCTAATCGAATATTCTAATAGTGCCAGTTTGGAAGATAATAAGAGTTGCTCATAAGAGACCTGAATGAAAGGTATCTAACCCAAGACAGTCATTTTTATACAGTCGAAGTTTTTAAACCAGCAGTTTAATTTGTACAGACACGGGCGTGAAAATATAAGTATCCTTGACTTTTACCTAGGGACCCTAATAAAAAGAAATCAATGAATATCTAATCCATCTTTTAATAGCTATTGAATTGTTTGTCTCACATCTCACAAAAACTGTTTTTAAAACTTACCCAATATACATTTCTCATTGTGTGGTTAAATTAAGTTATATTCGTCATACATAAAACTATAATGATTTCCCACTGCAATTTAATTTTAAATTCAAATAAAGTTTTTCAAATTTGTAGGTTACGTCGTATTGAGTTAGAGGGGGGACATTTATAACCCTTTAAATTGGCCTAGCTTCAAAATATTTATTTTTTCGTTAAATAAACATTTTATTCATAATTAGAATAACTTCTAGTTTGATTTTATACCCCACACATAACAAAAACAAATTTTCAACTACATAATTTTTGCCCTAAGATCATTTTTTGTTAATGGTATATTTTTTCTCTATGTGGGACAATCCAAAGTTATATAGGATTTATCCTGTTAGCAATTTAAACACAGACTGAAGCACACGCTCGTGAAATGGTATTTTGTTTTACCAACGGACACTAAACATCTGTATATCCAGCTAGGTATCTCGGAATTGCTAAACTCGTACACTAAAGACTCAATATTTAAGACAATTTAAAAAATTCTTCCTGTATTTTAATAAAGAGAAACAAGACATATTTTTGTAAAAACTTAATACAAATACAAATCCGTATTTATTTTTCTTTCAACTCAACAATTAATTAAATCAATAAATTAATTTATGAAATACAAGTTCCTTAATAGAATATTTGAGTTCCCTATTAAAACATTGCATGTTACTGATCTGATATTGCGCCTTTGATTCAATATCACAGATAAGATTAATTAAAACTTGGCCTTTGACTGAAATACAGTTTTACATTCATTCAATTTATTTTCCTCTGAGAATTACTGTAGTTTTGTTTCATCAGGATTGTTTGTGAAGCATAAAGGTAATGTTTTTAAAGTTTATAAGTTATACTGTTTAATTTTGTCTGTGGTAGTGTTTGGAAAACAGATTTACGTAGTAACAAAATATGTGTAAATACAATTATTTTTTAATAACAGCACTTTGAGGGAATTTTAATTTTTAATTGACTGTTATAATTGGATAATTTAAAATTTTTTAATTAATTAATTTGTAAGTGTAGGGGTGTTTAAATACAGTCAACCCAAAAAGCTGTTTTAAGAAATGGTGAATTATAACCATTAGGCCTGCTGTGAAATAAATTAATTTTACCCACAAATACTTAGTATAGAGAAAGATATGTGATGGGTCAAAATAATTAGAGTCCAAAAAATGGTTTTAGAAATGTCTGTCCGTCGCAAAGACCGGTTTGATAAAATTTAGTATTTCTTTTTTTTTTATAACTCAAATTTAAATTAATTTGTAGTTGCCAAAAGAAATTACTATTTTGACAAACAATATTGGTGACTTTATCAAAATGTGCCCTTTTAGAGCAGTTATACCAAATTATAAATCATAACACTTTTTCTTACAATTAATTAATTCCATACTTTTGTCTCAGTTTGTACATAGGTCTAGAAACCTAAAAAACTAATTATGTATAAGATGGATTAGACAGTTTCTGTAAAATCAGTGATTATGGACAAATGTACTTACAGTCAGGCAGACATTTGGTAAAAATTACTTTTTTGGGGGTTCAGAGTGACTAAACAGATATATAATTCTCACATTTATTCACCATTACAATAGTTAAGTATATTGTTTACATAACTTATAGAGAAAATAAAGTATGTTCTATCAGAACATCAATTTTGACTGAAAACAAATAATCAAATATAAAAATATTGATGTCCATAGTTGTACCAACTGTTGACGATGAAGTCGTGCAATACATGGTCCTACAGCGGAATGACAGCTTGGTTAGACTGTATAGAGAACGAAATACTTGGCAAAAATCAAAACCAAAAGCGAGTAAAGAAAGGAAAGAAGAAACAAAATGATGGGAAACCTGCTCAGTTGGTGGCTCGTCGAAATGCAAGGGAACGTCACAGAGTGGAAGCTGTAAATGGAGCATTTGCACGCCTTCGTAAAGTTGTTCCAATTGAAAATAACAGGTATTATATTATGGTATAGTTATTTCCATGACATTACATTCATTAAAAAACTTTTCATCCCAGTAATTCATCCATTTCTCTTTGGTAATCGGGTTCTTCACAAAATGTTGTTTAGATTTTAGCATGTAATACATTATTATAATAAAGATAGATTGTTTTAAATATTCAGTGTGTTTCGTATAAAATGAAAAAAAAAATTCTTTTATTCTCTAGTTTTTATAGCCAATCTGAAAAAAAAAAGTAGCTATGAATTAGGTTGTTTTACAATATTTTATTTTAGAATATACAAAAATTATTTTGCTGCCTGCTCTTTAAAATATGATTTGTTAGAATTCCTCTGGTACAAGTAAAATTCTTTGAAAAACTCACTGAAATAAACAAATTGTAAAAATATTGTGATTTCACTTAGTGAGAGTATGCTGCTTGAATGTTTTAGCTTCACTACATAATATGTCAAACTGTAATGGCATCAAAACAGTAAACCTAAAGTTTTAGAGGAAATCAAATCAGACAGTGTCTCTGCATCACAATTCTACCCAGAGAATTTAAAGGTATTCATAATATACTCTGGAATAGAGCCCCACGTTTGTACTCCTGCTAGTCCTGACATAAGGCTGTGATAAGCAGCAAACAATCATATTTAACCAGGTGATTGATGCTATATTTGTATTGTTTGACAGATTTCAATACATCTTGTGTGTTTCAACACATAACCTTTTAATATAATATGTGTTTATATTTTAAAATCAACTATTAGTATACTCTTCAGCTTAAATTGGACATAAATATGACTTCGTAACTTGGAGATTTTGTCACCCATAAAAGACCAAAGTGCAAAGGTCTACTATTATCAGATGACATTCAAAAATTGGATGAATGAAGAAGAACTTTGCCACTTTTTTGTTCTTACTGAATGAAGTAGATAACAGCAATACTCGACAATCCTGAATGATTGAAAATTTGACCAAACCAAACGATAAGTCCTCGATAATTGAAAATGAAGAGGCTAAACAAAAAATGTTAAGTCATTTAGTGAACAATAATCAAAATAAACCTTATAAAATTAATGGGGGGGGTAATCTTACCTTATACAAGTTTATGAAATATATATTGGATATTTGGGGCCCTTCATATCTCAGTAAATATGGCCCCAAGTGTTACAAATGCTGTACTGATTCTACCATCAGTTTTAATAAAAGAATAATAACAAATATTGCATTATATATCCTTTTTTATGTTGAAACCACTTTCACAATATTATTGGTTTCACCGGTATCAAATCAAAATGTTCATTTCTTACGTCTACTCTTTTTAATCTTATGCTTATAGCAATCTGATATTTATTTGTGTTCAGGTTCATAAATAATCAAACCGTATACATTTATTGTTATGTTGATATAAAAAGAAATAATAGATGGCCTCTGATCGAATAGATTAGTGGTTCCCAATCCAGGGCTCTGTGACTGATTTGCAGCGGCACTGCAAAATATTTCAATGACATAGCTGACATGCTTTCAAAACAAGCTAGTCACATGTTGATGTTATAATAGAAAAGATACAATAACCAGTGACAATGTAAGTCCCGCATGTTTGAATTACAAAAAGAAATGTACAAATTATCTTAAAGTGGAAAGATATAGTGAACTAAACACTTCTTGGAATCAGATTTTTGAAGTGTATACTTCTTACAAGACAGTATGTGATTTTGTTGGTGAAGTGAATTCATTGTAGCATTGTGTCACACCACGGAGAAGGGTTACGATAATTGTATATATGGTTTTAAAATATATTCACTAGGAAACAAATACATATATTAAACAAGATGGAAATGAGTGGTTTGGCAGTTGGTTGAGCCAGGTAGAGCTGAGGTTCCCCTATCTCAATATGTTGACCTTTTTCAAACATTTTGACTCTTTTTCACCATAATTTGAATACACATACTTATATATGTTGAAATGTCTAATAAACTAGACCTGACAAGTACATAATTAATCTCAGGGGTCATAGTAACCTGATGGTACCATCTTACCTGACCTGCTATTTCTACCTGAAGAAGTGTCACCGAAACCCTTCTATTGTCTATCTTTACTGCTCCTACACATCACGTCTATTGTTAGATGTCTTGGGAATTACCCAGGCGTGGTGGCACCATCCAGTTTAGGGAGGGACATTTTCAATATTTCAGTTGATGGACAGTAGACGTACATATCAGTCGACTCTATCTGGTTCATTTCATTTCTATCTGGATCATGGTTATCCTAACCTAACCTTTTTCTAATAGTTATCAAGTAGGAAATAAGTTGAGAATCTTTTTATATTTTTTGCAATAAGCAACAGTCTGTCTACCTTGTCGGATTGAATTGGAAGTGAATGAAGTGATCATCAAAAACTAAATAGTTGCTAGATTTTATAGTTGGAGAGCAGAGATCAAAAATGGCCCTTAAACAATCTGGTGGTGCCATCGAAATGTTTACCTCCAATATTCACAGCTATTGTTTTGTGTAACAATGAGTGACCCTTTTTGAGTCGAAAAAGGAATCGGCCAGACCTTCATTCCTAGAATTAGGGATCCTCCTTTGATGGTACCACCAGGTTACTATAACCCAATCTCAGTCTTATAAAAACATCCCCCCATGAAATAATTTCATATATTTTTATAATTTTATTTTGAAAATTGCCCTGAAAGCATCTCATACTCAAGGAAATATACCCTCAATGTCTCACTATAGTGAATACTGGTATTCTGAGAGATTTCAGCTGGATTGACACCTTTTTTTATTTAGTATTGTGTTAGATCCCTCTCCTTCATCTTTCTTGTCAGGCCTCTCTTAACCAACTGTTGTTCTCTTCCGATCCTTTCTTCCTTTCTTTATCAAGGTGATGATGACCAAAAGATCTTTTTTTTCTTTAAATATCAAGGAAATGAAGTGTATAAAAAGTTAGGGAAAAACAATTCCAATCGGACGAGGATATAAATCCAGATTTCTTGGGTTTTAAATCTCTAGACCACCAGTTGGACACTGAACAGACCTTGAAATCTGCTCACTTATCTTACAATACTTAGACTAGCTTGTTCACACATCTATATTACAGTAAGCTTAATTATTACGATTAACCATTGATGTCGTACTTTTTTTGTGAGGAAAGGCAAAAAAATGTGTATTTGTTTTTCTTCCGATTTACCAACAACCTGGTATTGAAGAGGGTGATATTTTTTTTCACAAGACGGGTTCTTATTAAAATCTATAAAGAGCTGGAAATTACAAGATTCACATATCTTACTATGGAATTATGAACTTAAGAAGTAGACCGAATTACAGAGATGTGCCAACTGTGATTCTATAATAATAGGTACAAGGATGACAAGGAGAGCATCTTCCTTATGTTTCAGCACATTCTTGACTCCCAGTTGTTTAAAATTTATATTACCTTTAAGGGTAAGTAGACTTTCCAACTTTCAAAACTTCCTCTCAGATTTAAAAACTATTAGACATGTATAATAGTTGCTCATACAGCAACTATTATACACGGGTGTACATATAGTTGTAATTAATGTGTCAACATATAAATGTTCTTGTAACAATTAAATCTAACAGCTGGTTTTGTTTATTCATTTATTTATGATTGGTTACAAGAAAAACAGTGCTAAATGAGCTATTTGATGGCAACTATTTAAAACTAGACAACTTCATCTTCCATCTGAAAGCACCACACCTTTTAGTGATCATTATTTTTGACAGCATACTGGTTTGAAATATGTACATTCTTATTGAATCACCCTGTATATTCATATTAAAATGTATAAAACAGGTTAAAATATTTATTTATTTATTTTTAAAGAGGAAAACGTGTGAGCAAAGTCAAAATGCTGGTGAAGGCTATTGAGTATATTAGACACCTCCAGTCTATTGTCCAGGTCCATAACAACTTGAATACTGTTTACAGTGCATCCAAATATGTAAGTAGAAATTTATAAAATAGGAACAAAAATAAATTGTATTAAAAAAATGTATATCAATAACAAAAGAAAAAGAATGACTCATTTAAAAAAATAATAAAGTTTCAATACGCAGTCACAATGCACCATACAAAACATTCGCCACACATTATAACAACATTTTGTTTGTACTTTTGCTGCCTTAAGCTATAGTAAGTTGTCCAGCCTAATGTGGAGGTCTCGGTCAGGCCAAATAACAAAAAGATGGATGTTGTTGGTAAATCATGTCTAGTACAATCAACACACAAATTTGTGATAGTTAAACATCAGTAATGTTTCATATGATATTTAAATTTGTGTTTAAATAGTCTTTGATCAACGAATCAATATTAATATGACCTCGTTATGAATTGAAAGCTAAATAAAATAACAAAAATATTTATACAATTTTAATATTTATTTAGAAAATGTATCAAAGATTACATATATCGTGCAACATATTTTGTGCTTTTATGACTCATATTTAACAAAACAGTTATAAAATTACACGACTGATCGATAATTAAAATATGAACGCACCCAACAAAAACAGCATAAAAATCATGTTAGATATCTTCTGCTGATACTGTAAAATAATAGTGCTGTAATTTTTTTATGCAGATGTAAAAATTGTGTGCATCACTCATGAAATCCAGCAATAATTCCAAAGACAACCGTACAATTACTTAGAATTTAAAAATTACACACACAAATAATTGTACTGTTGGTATAGTCATATTTATGATAAAAATTTTGTGTGATTAGACCTGATAGTAATTTTACCTATTTAAGCGGTGAAAACTTAAACTAAAAATACTGCCATTTTATCAGCTCCAAGTGAAAATGAATATTTTTCAAGAAAGGGAATACTATCCGTTTGTATAGTAGAAGCATGCAACAATTTCCCTTCTCAATTTCCTCCTACTGGAGCACCTTAGCTACCATATGCAGAATAAATAAAGTTGCCCCCACTAAACAACATGAACCATAGATGTCGAACTGTATATGGATGATTTGCTTCTTTAAAACTGACCTTCAGTTTTAATTATAAATGTATACTGTTGAAAACTGTAACAATGTTTTCATCACTTGTGTAGAATGGTCTTTAAACTTGTTATGTTTTAATCCCAAAACTGACAATTTTCCAAGCAGTTTTTGACATTTTTCCAGCATCTTTTAATAATTTCAGTATAAATTGGAAACAAATTGTTGTATATACATAACCTAAATATTATCTGTAGAAAAACTTTTTTTTTTCTGTTACTATTGATTTTACATAGTAAATCTCTATTTCAGAAATCTCTATTTATGGCTCTCCATTTCAGAAATTAAAGGCTCTAGTGCTTTCATCTAATGGCCAACTCTGGTAACTTCAAGAACAACATGTCTTACTGAACCCTCAAAACAACAACTGTTCAACCCAAATATTGAACCCTATTGTACGCAATGGATATCTTAGATATAAATACAATGCTTTAACCTAACACAATTTTTAAAGATATTATCTAAATTTAATTCCTTTATATATATAAGTATCACAATTAATTGTATACCATACAGAATAAGATTTTGTGTATAGTTTTCACAATTTATTTATAAATGAAAAGTAGTAAACTCGCAAAGAATAAAAACAGTACGAGAAATCATTTGCAAAAAAAAACCAATGATATTTCACATAGGTCCACCAACCTACAAAACTGAATTTCCAGTATATTTCTGTATATTATATGAAAGCTAGATTCTTTTGCTATCAAACACTACTAGAAATTGTTGAATTGGATAAAAATTGAGGGAATAGTAATAGATCCTCTACTTATGCCAAAGATTAATTTAACCATCTAAAAATGTAAACTATTAGTTAAAAATAGAGTGTCTCCTTCCAAAATTCATGTGACAGTTGCCAGTTCAAGAGTTAACAATTATTTCAGTTTCACAAATTGATAAAAATATTGCTACTCACCATAAATAATTGCCTAAAATAATAGCTTTTGAAACTGATTTGTATGATGTTGAAGAAGATTTGAAGAAAGTAATACTTAACAGAGAAAATTTGTTTCTAAAAAGTAAATTTGTGACGAAAAAAATCTTACGATAATTTTTTGCCACTATACACATATCACTTTCATTGTTTAAACTTATTGGGTAACTGGGTTGGTTCATATTATTAATATTGTACAACCTGACTATCATTTGCGTAGATTAAATACAAGGTGTCAAGAATATTGATAAACTCTTGCTCTCTAGTAACTACAACTGTATTGTAGGTAGCTCAATCTACAAATAAAGCAAGACATGCATTTAATCATAAAGACCAAAATATATCTTTTGTATACACAAATAAACGATGAAAAATGTCTAAATAAATAGAATTAACTGCTATAGTTCTGTTGTGACGTATTTGTTGTTTCAAATTTTAGTCTCAGACTGTCCTATGTTGACTAGTAGTAGAATCTTTTTTATGTTCTTTTTTCATGACTGGGTGGTTTTCTGCCTTTAAAACAACATGGGGGAAAATATTATCGTCCTTTGTTTTGTTTTTGTACTACTCAAATAAATTTGTAAAGATATTAATATGATCATTCTCAGTTTGAATTATTTGTATAATCAGAAATATTTAATTTTAGAATGGATACAGTACATATAATATCTGCTGAAGAAGAAATTAAGACTTTTCATAAGCTTTAAAAGAAGTTAGGAAAAGGTAAAGTCATAACCTTTTTCCAAAAGGCAACTCCAGTTTCCAAGTCCCCACCATGTTTGGTCTTCTTGGCACCAAAACCAACCTCATCCATTTGCTTTATTCCTTTTAATTTTTCTTCCTATATGTATTAGTTTTCATGTTGCAGGATAAAGCACCAATAACAGACTACAGTTGCTTACCAGAGATGTTTCCTGACTACAACAATCAATGTGGATTTGCTGACTGAACTCATATATTCTATTTACTTTAACATTTCTTATAATTTTAGATATAATGTTGTAATTCATTATTCGGTATCCATTTCTACATAACTTTTGATGTATAAATAATATAGTTAGAATTATATTATTAAGTATATAATGCTTATTGAATGAAACATCTGTGCAATCTTCATTAGCACAGTGTTTCACTGAACATTTAATTTACAAAAATTAATTAATTGTAGTAGAATCCCTCTACAATTTTGTTGGTTTTATATGAGGGTTGTTCAGTAAGTAAAGAATGTTTCTATATACAAAATTAAGAGAACAGTTAATTTTTAAACAAATTTATTTAAGACTTGCAGAAAGCTATAAACTACTTCTATACATAGTCTCCATGTATACCACTGAAATACACTTGTTTCATTGCTAACGAAGTTTCTTAATTTGAGAAGATATGAAGTCTCGTGACTGCATGTTGACCTATTCTTTCTCAGCATCAAAAAACCCATTAGAGTTAAATTTTCTCCCTCCTAAAAATTCTATAAATTAGGTGATGATGTTCTATATAGCTTGATAGTACTAAATCTGGACTATATGGAGGATAAGGTAGTACATCAAGTTTCAACAATGTTTCTATCGTCAAAGCAGTTATATGACTCCGAACATTGTCCTGAAGAAAACAAATTAAATGCTGGGCAACCTTCCTCTTGGAACAAATCACAGGTTTCACTTTCTCTTTTAAATCTTACTTTCTCAGCAGTAAGAGTTCTCTGTTCTGTCAAAATTGAAGCTAAAGGATTCCTCCTAAATCACCACAAAAATTGCCTATGATTTTGTCAGGTAAAAATGTGGTGGCTTTCCGTGGTGAAGATGAATTTGAATATCGCCATTACACGCTTGCACAATTTGACTTTGGAGTAAAGTAATGTTTCCATTTTTCATCTTAAGATAGTATAGAGTCTAAAATATTGTCGTCGTCATTTTCAGGATGTTGCAGAAGTTGTATGACTCCAACTATTTTTTTTTTTTTTTTCATTTAGTTCAGACTTCAAAGGCAAGAAACCTATTTGATGCTCACCTTTGCTAAATTCAAAACGATCTTTAACTAATGTTTCCACACTAACAAAACTTATTTCATGTTTCTCAGTGATATCTCATGATGATTCTCCAATTGTCTTGAAATATTACACCAACAACAGTCAGTTTGTTTTCACTGGTTTTATCTCTCAACCAACGAGCATATTGTTAGTTTTCAAATGTTAAATGATCTTCTTTAAATTACTTGCACCACTCATACACTCTGGACTATGAGGGACACTCATCTATGAACTAATTTTTAAATCTCAAATAAATCTGAAGACGGTCACCTTCATTCATCAAAAAATTGAATCAATGCAACACTACTGTGTACTTTCTGTTCCGACATATTGATTACAACTGAGAGGTATGATGGAAAATGGAACTAGCACAAGTAATTACATGTTCAAACATACAGGTTTTTGCTATTGAACTCTACAAGAACACTTGAATGTCCCTCGTATTTGATGATTTGTTCATATGTTTCTGAGTTAATTTTAATTCTTGTTTGAAAACAATTCCAAGTTAACCAACTGAAATAACATTAGCAATTTATGTTTTGGTATTAAGTAGTCATTCTAGTCATCATGGTTTAACATAATCTAGTCAGTAAAAAGAATATATTTTTATCTCAATAACACAAACATTATTTTTAGTTAATACCACAAATAAATAATATGTTATTTATAAAGCACCAATAGTATTTGTCTCACTTTATGATGATAATTAAATGTATTTATCAAAATAAAGCATTTTTAGTGTGCTCATTGTATTTCATAATTCACAAATACCTTTAAACATGCATCAGTCTCAATCATTAAGTGAATTTAAATTATTATGCTACACTTTCTTTAATTCCCACCCTGTTTTTTTTCTTCTATATCTTTCTACTAAAGTCTTTCTTCCTTTCTCTAATTGAGCTCTTTTAAATTATCTGTATAAAGATTTTTCATACAAGACGGCTGTTTAACTTTTTTTTATGACTGAAATAATTTTTGTCTTCATAGTATACATTTCATGGAATATAAAAAAGCCTATAGGCCCCCCCCACTCCTTTCTTTCAATATAAGATATATTTAACTGTAGATTGTTATTCTTTACTGACATTTGGCTGTTACTTGAGCGTAAGAACGGAGGATTACCAGCAGCAAGTGTTGTCCATGGAACGCTGAAATCCATGTAAAGTGGTAGAACATGTAAGAGACTGGTAAAGTTAAGTCTTTTGCACCCCAAGTTCTATATAGTCTTTTTTTACTGAGAACACTGGGACTGCATTATTTACTGAGACATACAGGAAAATTTTCTAACGCCTCAATTAAAGCAAGATACTGAGAGCTTATATTTCAAATGTGCATCTCCTTTTTTCATCACTGGTATACATCTCACATCAATCGCACCTTGGCTGCTTGGATAGAACGAGATGAAACGATAGCCTAGATACCATGATTTTCTAATCTGATGCCATGGGTTTGTGTGTGCTGTGGTACATTAAAAACAATATTTTTGGTACACTTCTCTCTGCAAATCTAATTGAACTATAATTTCAGACAACAGATGTATTTGGAACCATAAACAGTGGGTATGATTCCTATGAACTCACTTATAGGATACTTTTCTTCTTGTTTAAAGACCTTACAGTCATCTTTGTCTTGTAAGAAAAGAATAAAATAAATACACCTGGACCTCGAATACTCTAATCACGTCAGAGTCGAAAAGTATCAAAGTGGGTGAAGAGAGACCGGATAGGAAAGATGGAAGAGTAACATGAAGATATAGATCCAGCTAAGATCTCTCGGGGTTGCCAGATCTGTACTCCTAAAGTGCTTACAGTGCTCCCTGAGGGATCTTACAGAATAAACATCTCATCTTCTGTTTAACTAAAGGAACCGATATTGAACATTTGGTAAACAAATGTTGGAGTTTTATAAATTTTTTCTGCATCACTAAATTTACTATAGTTTATACTTACTTACTCCATAACAAATTTTAAGTGTGTATAACTAATCTATAAATGCTCTGAATATGAATATTTACTGATTTCGTTAAAATTTAATTTGCCTCTTGTTCTTTCTTTTCAAAAAAGAATTTTATTTCAAACATTGAGACACAAAAGGATTAATAAGAATAGACATATAGACATGTTCAGACTTTAAGTCGTCAAAGAATGTATACAAAATTGGTATAGATTATTTAATGGTACAGTTAGACCTAGATGTCTAAAACAATGGCTAAACTCAGAAATTGAGGAACGATGGACAAAATACTCCACAGAAAAACCATATGGATTATTGGTCCAACCAGATCTGAAAACTGTCAATTCATCACTTCACAAAATAAACAAAATCAGAGGAAAATCCAAAGCTTCGTATGAGACCATGGTGCTTTCAAGAACCATCGTAACACCATGGGCTTACACCATGGAAACTTAAAATGCAGAGTAATCAGCACCTAGAAACTGCAGAACATATACTTCGAAAATGCAAAGGATTAGGGCGTAGAAGACAACTGATCTTCGGCCCAGATGCAACCTTTGAAGTGACAAGTAACCTAGCTAGGAAAATTCTGACTCTAACCAAGGGAATAGATTTAAGTTGGCTATTAAAAAAGTACTCAAAAAGTCATATTGGCTGAATTGTCTAGGGGTCAAACCCACTTATTTATTATAATAATAAGCCTAGATTGTTAGATATGTTATTTTATAAGAACAAATAGCCAGTACATATGAAATCTGATAAATTTCAATTATGTTGCACTCAAGTTTGGATTCTTTGAACCTTCATTCCAAGGTTTAATAAAAAGCCTGCAAAATATACACTGTTCTTTATATTAATATTATATAATTTCCTATAAGTTTCAATAATTTCTCTAATAAAATTAAAACACTGTAGATTTTACATATATATATATATATATATATATATATATATATATATATATATATACATATTATGAATCAAGTAAATAATATATTGGCCATACTTTCCATAAAAATTTTACAAAATTGTAGATGCTTTTCCTTTCTTTCCTAACTGTCTAGTCCAAGTTGAGTTACTAGGGGAAAAAAATATATTACAAAATAGGTGTTAATTTAAATGATAGTAAAATGAATAATGTTTGACTCAAAACTATAAATGGGTGTCAAGTCTGAATTTATTAACCTAAAACAGAAAACTTAATTAAACAAATTATAAGTCTTTCTTTCATTTAAATTAGCTGTTTCAATAACAATAATTAACCAAATTTATAAACTCTCAGATTGTAGGTAAAATCAGTTGTCTTTTTCCTTTTTTTTTTAATTTCGCAGGATAAGTGGAAAATCACAAAGGGACGAATCCGCTCTTCCCAATAGTGTGAGATTCTTACTCACTAAAAACCACTTTCGTTCCTGTTAGTACCCCTATCACATAGGACAACGAAACAGGGATGGTTTTCCATGTACCAAGCTGAGAAGCTCTTTCCATAGGCATATCGAGATTGTAAATGTGGAGAAAACAGAATGTTTTGTATCCAAACGAAGGGCGAGGTAAACCTGGCTGGGGATTTAAAAGTTTACGAAATACTCCAAGATGAAAGGGGTTTGTAAATTTAAATCAGAAATCTGGTTTGTAAAACAAACTAAAGTGAGTTAATAGCCAACTTGTTAACTATATATCTGACAGCTTACTTCTAATGGGGGACATTTTTTTTGGATGTATTCTAAATTTTCTAAATTTGTTAACAATTTTCCAATTGTTAACAAATTTGTTATGTTTTATAATAAACTACTGAATCATTTATGTCATTTTGACTTTCAGTGCAATAATGGTTTGGTCACTCAACATTCGTTTCAAAATTAACTTTTTCTTGAAATCGAGTTTTTAAGCCTAAATTATTATAAAGAAACTTAATTATATATGTTTTGTTTACCATTTTCTATTTTCTCAATTTGTGTATTTGTAGATTCAAGAGAACTAAATCCTGAAAAAGTTTTTACAGACCAATTCTATTTTCCATTTAGGGTGGTAGTATAGGCCTACTATCTTACAGGTGGGTGGGGGTGAGGAGTTAACTTATATTATAAACTTTACTATTAGTGTCTTGCCAGTAGTAAAAAAAAATTCTAATTGAAGAAACTCAAATGTCCAGTGCCAAGCAGGCATGGATTTCCCCTGGTAGGTGTGTCTGCACTACACAGCACTGGGGAAGAACACTTCACACAAGCACTGGTCACATAAGATTGTGAATATCTGAGTTAAATATGATCCACTTCACACAATCAGAATTAACAACAAACTAACACACACTTAACGTGCACATGTTCATACTAGTACATAACAGCACAGCCATTTTTAAGCAACACCTAACAATGTGTGAAGTTGTTTTGTCGCCACTGTCTTCATTATCAGTTTCAACAAAAGGGACAACATCGTCTTCTTCAGATGATGAAAACTGACCCTTTTTCTTGACTGGCATTCTTTTTTCCCTTTTGTTGGCCATGTTTATCAGTATTTGATTTTTTGTTAATTACAATTGTAGAATTTAAATTAAGATTGAGTTTTCTCTTGACACTATTTCTATTTGTTTTATTCATTTAAGATTGCAATACTATCTATAACATTCATGTTAACTTTAAATTCTATAAATCCACTTTTATTTCTAGCTTCACAGTAGCAATCATAGTCCTTCGTGGTTTTCTTCCTTCGATTGTTTTTCCTTGCCTGAGCCTTTGGATACAGTACGACTTCCTCTGGTGATACAAGTATGGTGATGTGACTTACAACTTTACTAGAGCTTGGTGTAGGTTTTCCTAACTCTGTATGCTCAATAATCATCATAGATGGCCCTAGAAAGTTCAATTCGCTTTCGTCAGTTTGTCTGATTTCCTGGATTCAAATAGAACTATCTGTAGCAGGCACAGTAGGCCCATATTGGTTTGGATTACAGCTACTTCACAAGTGGGCATAATTTTAGTCTGATCAGGCCTATCTGTGACGGAAGAAAGAGAAAAATTTCAGCAGCATTAGTAGGCGTAAAAGCACGTGGAAATGCTTTACCCATAATCTCTCCAACTGCCTAAATGTTGAACATTTGGATTGTTAACAGCCATGCACTTATTAATTTATTAAAATTTCGGATTAAATTTGGAGGACAAAGCATACATATTTATCTTCAACTAAAAGCGTAGGTTTTTTTAATCTAAATCAGCTAATAGGTCAAAATTTTTGAAGGAAAATCAAGTAAAAAGTAATATTTTATGACAATGTGAATATAAATTAGATTCATCAAAATAAATTTAAATCTTACTACATATATTTATTTTAGATTTTTGGGGGCCATGGTAATACAAGACACCAAAATGTATGTCAAATTTGAATTAACATTTGAAAATATGTTAGAAATTAATTTTGTGGTTATTTTGAGGTTATAAATCTATGAATTATGGAACATGATACAAAATTGAAAACAGCTTCTACTGTTTCAAAACGGTGAAAAAAAGTTTTACTAAGATTGACAAACTTACCATACTGGTATACAAAAAATAAATATCTAATTGATTTAAAGTTTGTCAAAATTGTGGCAGGTAGCAGCATCTTACTGTATAAGTAATTCAAATTATAGATTTTTTTTTTTTTTTTTTTTTTTAATTTCGCAGGATAGGTGGAAAATCTTTAAAATACAAAGGGAGAAATCCGCTCTTCCCAATAGTGTGAGATTAAATATTCCAAATGTTTGTTGATGAATTACTGACCTGCCCCTAGTGTTAACAATGCAAACTATATATAAATAAAAAATAGATTAAAAATTGAAATTAAATCTGCAATAATAGTTACCGACAGTTTCTCAGTGAGACGGTACAAATTTTAAAAATTTTGTCATTTTTTTCTCGCCTCACTGAGGAACTGTCGGTAACAAAAATTTGCAGATTTATTTATTGTTAAAACCTAAACGTTTGTAGTTCGCATTGTTAACACTAGGGGCAGGTCAGTAATTCATCAATAAACACTTGAATATTTATATACTGTAAGGTGCTGCCACCTGGCACCATCTTTACAAACTCTATATATAATTTGAATTACTTGTGCCGTAAGGTGCTGCCACCTGCCTCAATTTTGACAAACTTTAAATCAAATAGATTTTTTGAAAATCTAAATTAAATATTCATGTACTTCTTTATGTACCTTCAGCAATTCTTTTTAAACCCAACAACAATAATTGCAGATTTAATTTTAATTGTCAACCAATTTACAATTTTATCATTTTTTTTGTACTACGGTATATTTTTTTGCAACAAATTTTACAAACCCTGAAAGTGAAACTAAACCCAATACATTAAACGTCTTAAAAAATCGTACACAAAATTGTTCAGTAAAGAAGTACAATAATTTTTTTTCAGATTATAATAATATGAACAGATATAAGAAGTAACTCTACCCAAACATTTTACAGTTTTAATAATTTAAAAAATTGTGTACCGGCATGGTAAGTTTGTTAATTTTAGTAAAACTTTTGTGAAAGCTGTTTTTAATTTTGAACCATGTTGCATAAATCATAGATTTATAACCTCAAAGTAACTACAAAATTAATTTCTAAAATTTTTTCAAATTTGACATAGATTTGGTGTTTTATATTACCATTATCTACAAATATCTTAAATTAATTAATATAATTATGTAGTAAGTTTTTCATTTAATTTTGATGAAACTAATTTATATTCACATTTTCATAAAATATTATTTTTTACTTAATCTTTCATGATCAACTCGGCAATGACCCTGTACAGGACCAGCCAGTTGTTCCTACAGAGAAAGCCATTAGGAAAGGTCTCTTACAGGGTCAGAACGGATCCTGGCTGACTCACGTGAGTGAGGAACACTCAATGGACACATTGACAGACAGCTCAACTGCTGATGGCAAAAATCAAGTAACTGAAGGTAAGCCGGCGAAAGAGGAAGGCACAAGTCTCAATCGACTCGGACAAGGAGGTGAATCGAGGAACAAGCAAGCCATCCTGTACTGAGGGTTACTCTGAATCGGGAAGCCATCCACCCTGGGAGAGGTTTAAAGTCTCTCTACCAGTTAGAAGTGGGTATACTCCAAACCCCACGACAGATGTGTTGCAGAAGCCTGTGCTAGGACCATTAGCCCAAACTGATAGAAGCAGCACTGGTCCTGCATCAGTGCTGACAAAAGGGGGAGCAGGTAAAATCCCTGCCATCACCACCCAGACAAAACGAGATTGTGCGACATAAATAAAAGCTTTAACACCGAGTACAAACTGTATCATTACACGGCGGTGAAGTCAAGGATGGGGTGCATGACTGTTCGTGAAGACTTCAAGTGCGTCCTTTGTAGGAAATCGCAAATTGCAAGTTATTGTAGAACACGCTCACTCCAGGCCAAAAGATCTAGAGCTAGTGGTGATGCAACACTACAACAAACCACCAAGATGACTATACTACACCGACTGCCTATCTGACCTACACATACAAATGTCTCTTATGCACAAGTGTCGAAACAAAGGACACTCATTATCACAACACCCACACACCACCACCTCCAATCATTGTGATGGAGGTAGCGATGGCCCCTGCGGCAAGGACTGCCCTTTACCAAGGGAGCAGGTGAATATCATACCCATAGTCCAACACCGTTTATGTCCATCTAAGGTAGCTCCAGTGGCGGTTCACTCCACTCCTGTAGCTGCTCCTCCACCAAATCCAATACCACCACTAGCAACACCAACACCACAGACAGAATAGGCACCCTTTTCATCAAACATGGCTAGGACAGGCACACTCAGCAACACGGATTGGACACAATCCACATTTGAACCTTTCCTCAACCTCTTGAACCAAGACCTTACGTGAGCCTCATTCACAGGAAACCTGGGATCCTATATGATCTCTCTCCTGACCTCCCCACCCACCACCTTCAGCTCTATCCTAACCACCTTCCTCCAATACGACAAATCAATCAATAATGGACAGTAATTTGCCAGTTTTGTTTTGGAATGCCAATGGCATTAAACATAAGAAGTTAGAACTATTTCGCTATGTGCAAAGGAACAACTACAAAATAGCTTTAATCACAGAAACTCACTTAAAGCCACACGATAAATTCACTGTTCAAAATTTTTAAGTCTACCGCACTGATAGACAAGATGGAAGCCACGGTGGTATGGCAATAATAATACATATGTTCATAAAACATATAGAATTATTGCTGCCAACAGTTACATGAGTTGAATCAACAGCCATCAAGCTTGAGCTCAACGGCTGCATAACAACACTAATTGCTAGATACAATCCCCTGGGCACAACTAACACTCGGGACATTGAACTCCTCCTCTTAACTTCAAACAAAGTTGTCATTGTGGAGGATTTAAATCCAAAATATACACACTGGGGCTGTAAACATACAAACACGAGTGGACATCACCTACACAAATACATAGAAATAAGAGATGTTCTAGTCTTGGCTCTACTCGAGGCAGCACACACAACACAGAGGACATACTGGACTTGGCCCTCGTTAAGGGACCAACTGTGTGCACGTAGATAGGGATCTGAACTCGGATCACTATCCCGTCATTATGGCTGTTGCAGGGAACCCCTTAATGAAGGAACCCAAACAGGGTATTGAACTACAGACCCGTTAATTGGGGTTATTTCCGCCAACAGTTAGATAGTCTCCTACCCGAAGTCTTGGATGTTCAAATGCCACATAATGTAAACACCGCCATCTCCCTGCTGACAACGGCAATACAAACTGCGATGGAGGCTGCAGTACCAATCAAATGTCAGCTCCGAAATCATACTTACATTCCAAAACACATACTTCAACTGATTAAGCTTTGCAATAGATTAAGAAGGGCACTCCAAGAGGGCGTAAACAGATGTGTTCCACATAACACAATAAATCATCTCAAGAGATGAATTAAACACTACTGATACACTAGTTTGCCCCTTAGCTAAATACTTTATACGGGAACCTTTGTGGTATCCACCCTTAGTTGGACCTAATGGACAAGTTGGTGACCCAGATGACAATGCGAATCTCTTTGCTGACACCCACGAGATAGCATTTCAACCAAATTCTCACCCTTCGGATGCTTTACACACTCACACCCCAAATCTACACTCATTTCCTCACTTGGCAGATACAAAACAACATCTGATAAACACAGACGACTTATTTGCCTAACCTATGACAGACCACCTGCTGGCCTTGTAATCCCCACCACATCCTTATCACTGTGACCTTTTCCTAATTTTTATGTCTATCAGATCTGTTTCTGAAGAGGTAGGGGCAACATAGATGCATGAGACAAGACCTTCAGTATCCCAGGAGAAGATATTGCTTATAAAATGGCGTACACATGGTTGCATGATGCATGTCTCTTTTGCATGCTTATTTCAGTTTCTAATAGATAGCAGAAGAAGATTATGCATGTAGGGCAATCCTATATTAAAATAACTAACAAGGTATTTGTAAGGTAATCTCATCCTTCACCTACACAACACTCCAACCAGGGATCCTGCATGATCTGTCGCCAGGTCCCCCCTACCTAGACTCTGTCCCAGCTAGGGATTTGCCTCGCTCTTTGTGTGGTACATAATGTTCTGCTTTTCTCACCATATCTTCTTGACACATCCGTGAAAGGAGCTTCTCAGCTTGGTACATAGAAAACCAATCCTGAATCCTTGTCCTACACGATAGGGATACTAACAGGAAGGAAGGTGGTTTTTAGTGAGTAAGAATCTAGTGGAATAGACTAAATCTTGGACTAATATAATAGTTTTGATTGCTAAAATAGCAAATGGTGATAAAAACAAAAATCTGATAATAAAGTTCTTTAAATCAGTGTAGTTCTCTTTTATATTTGATCTATAACAAAACAGTTGAACAAGACATACAAAAGTGCAATATGTTAGACAAATAATCTTATTTATACATTTAACAGATATAAAATTATAATTGTTGAGAAAGCTGAAGTAGTTAAAGCCCTCAAAATTTTTGATAGAGATACACAAGGTGATCCTTGTATATTCAGTTACTTTTTAATTCAATTTAATCAATATTTTAAATTCGAATCGGAGGATTTCACAAATATATTTCTTTGTAATTTTCTTGTTTATTTCTCACAATGAAAGTTATGTAATCAATTCTGAGTGTGTTTTGAAAAATCAGTTTTTTTAGATCTGTGAGTATTAAAAGTCTTTATGAAATACCTAATATCTGAACTCAATGCTATAAAACACTCAAGTTAAAATGTAAATAGGCAGTCATGTGTAAATAATAATATATAAACAAATAATTTTCCATACTCAACAATGAAGTCCGGAAAATGCTTCAAACAATAAATGTCCGAAACTTTAAGCGTCTATTACTCTAAAACTAGTAGCTTTACGAAACAATATCCAAGAATAAAAATGTTTTAAAATTTTGTGTAGAATCTGAAATTAGCAGAAAAATAGGAGTCACATAAGAAATTGAAAAGTTATCAGCCATATTGGAAAATGGCGGTCATTTTTTAAAGTTTGTTGTAAAGTTGTGTCCATGGTTCATTTTTACTTTTTTGACAACTGACATTTTTTATGACGATAAAGTTTTGATTTACTTTAGGGGATGTTGAGTGAAAATTGTGTTCACACCGTTTACATAAGATTGCCATAATTTCTTACCAATTCTTCGTTTTGTTATTACAAAACCTTCATTATTATTTCCATTTACTGAACATTTTCCTACAAATTATAAAGTAAATTTTAATTTTACAACAAGTAATTCCCGAGTATTCAAATATTTTTTTAATAGAGCAGCATTTTATTTATTGATATTTGAAGACAATTATTTATATTCTCTCAACTTATAGGTTGGTGTTTGTGTAGGTAGTATTATAGTTTAACCTTTACAAGTTCTTACTGTTTCCTTGTAGATGACTAACTTCACACTTAATTGTAAAGTATGTTCATACTAGAGAGCACGCCCACTTTATGTGCAAGAGTTTTACTCAACTAGTAGTACTTTTTATTGTCTATTTAAACATCCTTCTTAAAGCTCAATCTTCTTTTTTTTTATCTAAATACACATAAATTAATTGAAATATATAGATAGTATAACAAAATATAACGATTAAGTCGAAATATATGGTAATTAATCAAAATATATTGTAATTAATCGAAATATATTATAGTTACTCGAAATATAAAGTAATTAATCGAAATATATTGTAATTAATCGAAATATATAGTAATTAATCGAAATATATTGTAATTAATCGAAAAATATTGTAATTAATCGAAATATATTATAATTATTCGAAATATATTGTAATTAATCTAAATACATTGTAATTAATTGAAATTTATTGTAATTAATCGAAATATATTGTAATTAATCGAAATATATTGTAATTAATCGAAATATATAGTAATTAATCGAAATATATTGTAATTAATCGAAAAATATTGTAATTAATCATCGAAATATATTATAATTATTCGAAATATATTGTAATTAATCTAAATACATTGTAATTAATTGAAATTTATTGTAATTAATCGAAATATATTGTAATTAATCGAAATATATTGTAATTAATCGAAATATATTATAGTTACTCGAAATATAAAGTAATTAATCGAAATATATTGTAATTAATCGAAATATATAGTAAT
Source organism: Aphrophora alni (assembly GCA_963513935.1). NCBI lineage: Eukaryota > Metazoa > Arthropoda > Insecta > Hemiptera > Aphrophoridae > Aphrophora > Aphrophora alni. The sequence goes on along the minus strand of OY740774.1, from coordinate 12,558,399 downwards.
TAATCGAAATATATTGTAATTAATCGAAAAATATTGTAATTAATCGAAATATATTATAATTATTCGAAATATATTGTAATTAATCTAAATACATTGTAATTAATTGAAATTTATTGTAATTAATCGAAATATATTGTAATTAATCGAAATATATTGTAATTATTCGAAATATATTGTAATTAATCGAAATATATTGTAATTAATCGAAATATATTGTAATTAATCGAAATATATAGTAATTAATCGAAATATATTGTAATTAATCGAAAAATATTGTAATTAATCATCGAAATATATTATAATTATTCGAAATATATTGTAATTAATCTAAATACATTGTAATTAATTGAAATTTATTGTAATTAATCGAAATATATTGTAATTAATCGAAATATATTGTAATTATTCGAAATATATTGTAATTAATCGAAATATATTGTAATTAATTGAAATATATTGTAATTAATCGAAATATATTGTAATTATTCTAAATATATTGTAATTAATCGAAATATATTGTAATTATTCGAAATATATTGTAACTATTCGAAATATATTGTAATTATTCGAAATATACTGTAATTATTCGAAATATATTGTAATTAATCGAAATATATTGTAATTAATCGAAATATATTGTAATTAATTGAAATATATTGTAATTAATCGAAATATATTGTAATTATTCTAAATATATTGTAATTAATCGAAATATATTGTAATTATTCGAAATATATTGTAATTAATCGAAATATATTGTAATTATTCTAAATATATTGTAATTAATCGAAATATATTGTAATTATTCGAAATATATTGTAACTATTCGAAATATATTGTAATTATTCGAAATATACTGTAATTATTCGAAATATATTGTAATTAATCGAAATATATTGTAATTAATCGAAATACATTGTAATTAATTGAAATTTATTGTAATTAATCGAAATATATTGTAATTAATCGAAATATATTGTAATTATTCGAAATATATTGTAATTAATCGAAATATATTGTAATTAATCGAAATATATTGTAATTAATCGAAATATATAGTAATTAATCGAAATATATTGTAATTAATCGAAAAATATTGTAATTAATCATCGAAATATATTGTAATTAATCTAAATACATTGTAATTAATTGAAATTTATTGTAATTAATCGAAATATATTGTAATTAATCGAAATATATTGTAATTATTCGAAATATATTGTAATTAATCGAAATATATTGTAATTAATGGAAATATATTGTAATTAATCGAAATATATTGTAATTATTCTAAATATATTGTAATTAATCGAAATATATTGTAATTATTCGAAATATATTGTAACTATTCGAAATATATTGTAATTATTCGAAATATACTGTAATTATTCGAAATATATTGTAATTAATCGAAATATATTGTAATTAATCGAAATATATTGTAATTAATCGAAATATATAGTAATTAATCGAAATATATTGTAATTAATCGAAAAATATTGTAATTAATCATCGAAATATATTGTAATTAATCTAAATACATTGTAATTAATTGAAATTTATTGTAATTAATCGAAATATATTGTAATTAATCGAAATATATTGTAATTATTCGAAATATATTGTAATTAATCGAAATATATTGTAATTAATGGAAATATATTGTAATTAATCGAAATATATTGTAATTATTCTAAATATATTGTAATTAATCGAAATATATTGTAATTATTCGAAATATATTGTAACTATTCGAAATATATTGTAATTATTCGAAATATACTGTAATTATTCGAAATATATTGTAATTAATCGAAATATATTGTAATTAATCGAAATATATTGTAATTAATCGAAATATATTTTAATTAATCGAAATATATTGATAGTAGAACAAAATATAATGAAAAAGGGTCGGGTAAAAAAAATCAATATTTTGTGAAAATACCAGGTTTTGAAGCGAATTGTGAAACACTACTGATATTCGCTCTGATTTTTTTTTTTTTTTTTTATGTTAAGGAGAGTCAGGATTCCAGCTATGGGTTTTGTCTCTCCGTTAGAAGTTTATTGAACATATTCATTTACAAGTCATTCCTTTTTAATCCAATCTCAGGTTATTGGAAAATCGTTTGATACTACGGATAATGTCCTGCTGCTCACCACTCCACAAAGCGCCTAAGGACACAATCCGTATCCTAATCAAAGCTGATTCTTGCTGAGCTGTCTCTTCAGCTTCGTCACATTCACTACGCAGAAGGTTTGATACATCAATCACCAGATATAACAAACATTGTCCAAGTATAAAATTGGATTTAAATAGTTTAGCGGTTTTATTAGTATACAATGTCTCTAAAAAGGTGGACTGGCTACTCATTTTTGGATTGTTTAAATCAAAACAAGCGTCAAAATAAAGTGTTTATTTTTATGTATATAATATAAAATGATCTACCCTTTTCAGGACACCCTGTAGGCCACTCCACATACCACAGACATCCAAAAACCACTTGTTTGGACTCAGAGGACATCAAAAAGTATTCGTTAGAAAGCAAAAACAATAGATTTATTACATAAAGTTACCCTTAAAATTTAAGAAAATAATTGCTTTAATTAATAAGAAATTTACTTGGTTAACTGTCAAATTGGATACAAGTACAGAATTTCTTAAATATGTTTCTTAATTACCACTCAGGAACTCACTTTAGTGAGTACGAGTTCGGCAATCCCGAGGTTCCAAGCTGGATCTACACTTTTTGTCATGTAGTCATGTGTTAGATTCCTCTCTTTCATCTTTCCTATCAGGTCTCTCTTGACCAATTCTTGTTCTTATTTGATCCTGACGCTATTAGAGTATTCAAGAGATAAGGATGTTCATTGTACGTCCTTCTCTTAAATTTATTTTATAAGGTAATAATAACTGAGAGATTTTTCCTCTTTTAAACAACAAAAAACAATAAAATTGGAACTAATTTAAATCTACTTACCTTTAGGCTGAACATTAGTTTTGCGATCCACACACTTTTATCGACAGAAAAGTATTCAGAAATAATAAATTAACACGTCAAAATATCAGCTGTTTTGTGAGTATTACGTCATCGATTAAGTTAACGGAAACACAGATAAAAAACATCTGTGATACGAGTGAAGAAATAACAGAGAGAGACAATGCGCGTGGGATGTTTACCGTCTTTGTTATGCTAATGGCTGGCCCACGGTAAGCTTACACCTATTGTTTGACTTCCATATATCATTTGAATTACTTTAAAAAAGCTGTAGTGATTTTTTTTTTAAATACAGCTTCTGGTGGATATGTATTTCTGTAACATTCCTATATTATCATCTAATGTGATAACAAGACTATATAAGTTGTTTTCCTATTTACTATGATTTGTCCAATTGTTTGTTAGACTAAATCTGAGTACAGTAATCCTCAAGCTAGGAGGATTACTACTACCTCGCTGCAGTAGTCATCGTAGTTATTAAGGTTAGTGTGTGGTGTACCACTGAAGATGATAGCTATTGAAATGTACATAAGGTAGAATAAACATAATCTTTGTGATGTTAGTGTTTTATTGTGGTTTTGGGGAATATCTTAAAATCACTTTATTTGATTAATGTTTAAATATTAAAACAAAAAACTATAGTTTAACTCATTAAAAAAACTCTGTTAGGATTGCAAGATATCGGTAGCCTCGCTTTGGGGTTAGCCTCATGCAGGGAGCTGTTCGACATGACAACAGCGCGCTACTCTTGCTCTCTTATTGGTTATTACTCAATGGACATGATTGTGGCACATAGTATAGCAGGATGTCGATCGGTTAGGACGCCGCGGTCTCCCTGGCTCAACATCCAGCGGGAGAACGCGTCAAAAGTGCTCCTGAGTTTCTTCTTCTTTCTCAGCATATTATTCATTCAATAAAACCTTTCAAAAAATTAGATTTGTAATAAATGTTTGGTTGATTCATAACCTAAGTAGCTTACATACAAAACTGATGTCAAATACCAACTAAGATCTTATAAGTTTCATTTAAAAACAGACAATTATTTGTTTAATAATTTTACATTTGCCATATTTATCACACCATCTCCCCTTTCACTATTACTTAAGAAAAGCGTGTTCTAAAAGTTGTGTAAATTCTCTTATAGAGGGGAATTAGTCCAACAAATTGATGAGAAGTGATTTAACTGGGAAGTTGAATGTTGTTGTTTTTTCTCTTTGAACATTCGACTGATTGACAATAATAAATAAACTAATAAATTATTTGTCCAATTTTCGTGAAGATTTAATGATTTTTACCCCATTTGTTGCATTATTAGTGAAAAAAAATCTTAAAACTAAAAATTCGAATTTTTTACTTACTTAATGTTACCATTTAGATAGTCCCTTTATTTCCGAATATTTTCTTTTTTTTTTTAATTTGTTTACGGCACATAGAGCCGGAGATATTTAGAAAATAGCGTAGTGATTCACTCAAAATGGATCAAAAATGCACTTTTCTAGAGAAACTCCAGTCCGATTTTGCTAATATTTTCGGTTCCTAACTCAGTTGCATGTATAAAAAGAAAAAAATCAACTCCCAAGTTACATCACTTTTATGTTTTAATTTCCCTCTTCTATAGAAAAAAATTGTCACTCAATACATTATACACTGGTTAAATTGTCTGATTGGTTCAATAATTACATCAAAATTTTGACGTTTTTGTAGATTAAGAAGACAATTTTAAATTGGCAAAATTTATGTATATTTTCATAGATAATATTCAAAATATCTTTTTATTTGGTACTTGATTTTATTTCATTATAACTTCCCAAAAATACATCACAAAAATAAAATAATAATAAATTTACCGCGAAACCCATTTCATTACTAGAGTATTCACCGGAGACTTTAACGGTGGGTTAGCAAAGAATCTCACAATCACTCTTGTGTAATAAAATCCCCTACAGATGTAATTCTGTAAGCTTTTAGTAGAATCCACAAGACACAGGTTACGCAAAGGTTTGACCCGAATGTTGATGCGAACAAGGACTCATCGAACACGTGTGAAACTGAAGAAGTTGCCCGGAAGAGGAAAAGAATAAGGCGGCGCCGTGGTGTTGGGACTGCTTTCCCTCGGTCTCTGATGCAATGTAGAGTCAATTCTTTCTCTTTTAATCTCATATTCGTAATCAGTATTCTGACTCGTCTCTCAGGCTTTGCTTTATTGTTTTAATAACATGTTTGTAGATGAGCAAGTACGTGACTGTGGAATTTTACTTCCCAAATTTTAATAATTTACGACAGAGTTCATATTATAAATAGTTTGTAGCATTAAGGACTGCTTAAATTTGTAATTAATGAAAGAATCTGTGAAAATAGATACAGCAAACAAACTTTTTAAAATAAAAATTGTGAAGCAAAAACTTTCACTCAGTGTAACCACAATAAATAATTTTAAAAATAACGCAATTGGTACCAAATTTGGAACAGTTTGTATAAACGTTTTAAGGATAATCCGATGGAAATCGGATGATAAATTTCAAAATGGCGGTAACTTAGTTTACGTTTTTCATTGATAACTTTACAAAAGGTCGCGTTTTGGCTCATTTTAAGCAGCTTCTAACGATGCTCGTATGACTTAAAAATAAATACGAGTTGTTACTTCGTTCAGACTATACACTTGAGCTGTATTGTAGTTACCATTATATTTAAATGTCTCTATACAGGGTGGTTCAAAAGTGCACGGCAATATTTCGGCAGATTCTAGAGTTAAAAATAGAAAATATATATATATATATATATATATAAACATAGGTCCAGAAACGCTTCATTTTCCATCTGACGGCCATTTTGTGTTGCAAAATGAATAACTTTTGAAATTAGTAATGTTATGAGTTTAATTTGGTGTACGCATTGCTCATGATATTTTTAATCATTATACCAAGATATAAAACTTGGTAACTTGTAACTTGTAACTTGTAACTTGTAACTTGTAACTTGATAACTTGTAATTTGTAACTTGTAACTTGTAACTTGTAACTTGGTAACTTGTAACTTGTAACTTGTAACTTTTTTACGGTAAATATTCAGAAAGGCGAACTTTTCATAATTTTTAAAGCCAAAAATCTCGGAAATCAGCTCCCAAAATATTGCCGTGTAATTTTGAATCACCCTGTATATGTAACTATTATACCCGGCGTTTCAAGGGTCGAAAACGTTTGTGCAGAGTTTATGTTGATTTGGAATAATTCCTTATAAGTTGATCTGTGTTTTAGAAGGAATTTCATATTTCTAAGGCCAGTATTACACTATAATAGTTCTATGTCATATATCTATTATCAAATATCTGTGATGAAAAATATTAGTGTAATGGACCAACTATTATAATAATTGAACTATGATCAGACCTAGAGACAACATATTATAATATTTCCAATCAAAATGGCGTCTAATAAGTTTCATTGGACGGTAACAGCTACAAAATTTCTAATTTCGGAATACGAGGCAAATGAAATGCTGTATAATGTAAAAAATAGTGACTACAAAATCTTTCTAACTCACAATCTTTTCTTTTTAGTTCTTTGATTTAGCTGTTTTTTACGTAACAATAAACAAATAGTCATTATAGAGCTTAACAAGCACCAAAAGCAAAAAACTGTTGTTCATCCATTTTGACACAACAATGTGATCAAATTAATATGACAGAGTAAATGGCAAAACATTTTTATAATATTTTACATAATATTTTTCCATCATACCTATATCATCATATATTTGACAATAGATATATGTCATAGAACTATTACAGTGTAATACCGGCCTAAGACCTTCACATGTTTTAGTGTTTGCAAACGCTCAGATCTGATCATATTATGTTAACTTTGTAATGCAACACTCATCACTTCTTTAGAATTTGATTAATTGTTACACTGGTTTTAAATGATAATTGATAGTTTTATCAATCTTAGATTATTTTCATTACAGTCTGAGTGTATTGTAATACTGTACTATCATGTAATGATAAATAGGAAATGAGTGACGTGATAAATTGTATGGTTTTACATGCTAATAGTTTTACACATATTATTTGTTAGACAAACGAGATGAAATTTCAAGGAATTAAAAAAAATTAAATAAAAAATCAATGCTTTAAACTTATCTTCGACGTTTCCTGTCCCCTAACACGGACAATTTGTGTAGATTCGTTAACCTTTATAGGCAAAAACCAAGTGGATCTATAGATAACAGAGTAATCCGTGAACATAGATTTTAACTCTTCCAATCCCCTTTGAATGTATTTATTCCGCCAGTACATTTTTCTAACAAATTTAGACTCCAATTTGATGTGTCATTCAGTTAGGATATTTCATTATATAGCAGGTTTTGCGATTGGCTTTTCAAAATCGATGTTGAGCTTTTCAAATATCCAATTTTATGTTCCCGTGTCTTTAAAAACATCTTTGGGGATGTCTGTCTGTCGTATTTGTAGTTTAGTATGTTCCCGTTTTTTGCCTTATCTCGGTTTGTTTTGTCACTTATTCAATAACTCAAAATTAGAGGTTCCCCCTCCTTTCCACCTTAAGGGAAAATAATATATTTCTTCAAATCGCTTCTAACAATTTTGATCAAATTTTCCTCAAGTGTAGCCTATAAAGATTCATACAAAACATATTGGTTAGGTTAGGTTAGGTTAGGTTAGGTTAGGTTAGGTTAGGTAAGTCTAAAAAAATTGGCCGTGAAAACCTCTCAGTCATCAACGTCTTACAAAACAACCGAAGAAAAGACCTTAAAATAAGACACCTAGCACTCGAATACTTTAATATCGTTAAGGTCAGAATAGAACAAGAGTTGGTCAAGAGAGACATGAATAAAGTTGTAGATCCAGTTACAGTACCCCGGGATTGCCACTGACGTACTAACTATAAGCGAGCCCCTGATGGAGTGGCGATTTTGAAAGCGTGTCTTTGGGTCTCTATTATTTTCTCTTTCTAAGGACGATGATGATCACGGGGATTTTCGTTTTTAAACCCAAAGGAAAACATTTAAAAAACTTTAAATATTGTAAACAGAAACGCGCATCTTACGGTCGAAGTATCAGCTGCTACATTTGATAAATAACATCCGATGTATTATAATTTAAAATGAATCACGCAGTAGACTATGTCTAAGGATTCGAGTGTGGGTCTTCAATTCGGGACGAGTCCAAGCGGAGACTTCAGTTCCAGACCTGTTTAGTTTCTTCTTTTACTTTACATCGGAATCTTTCCTCATCATTAGTGAATCTGTAGGCGAGCATTTCCGTACCGGAAACTGTAGTCGACCAATCACAGCTGTTCAACCGTGACCCTTCGTTCTCATTGGTCGAATCTTCAAGGACGAGGAGAATCTTTATAAATATCTTGTTACCGACCGTCTCGTCTTTTGCGATGTTCAAAATTGTGTTTGAATATTCTTTCATAGCATGTGATTAATATTATAGTAACACCTTTATTAGAATACAATTTATATCAATAATAAATTATACATTACAATAGAGTCTCTATTTTCAGACAGTTTAGCTCCTTTATTATTTTTTTACATACAGTAACTCCGATTTCGTGTCTTTTGAGAATATATCCTTTTTAAGTCCAAAAAAGTTGTTTTTGGAATGATGGATTCTGTCAAAAGTGTACAGCATTCATTAATCCAAACATGTGGACAGATTTTAATGTAATTTGGTATGGTCATACCTCTGAACGTTTTATCATTTTGTTGTTAGCTCGAAATTTGGGGAAGCTGTCGTATGGAAATATACATAAGGAAATAATTATAGTATTCTCAAACTTGACTAAAATAATGATAATAATTGGCTTTAATATAATAAATTTTACAAAATTAATTAGAAAAAAAATAATGAACTTGAGCGACAATGTTAAAAGCTACCAGATCGGTAAAACCGTTTTTTGTTTTGTTTAATATTTTGGGTAAAATTACAGCCCCTATTACAAACCTGTATATTTTGATCGTTCAAACTGTAGACTAAAACAATTTGCATTAATAAAATCTCTTGCGTGCACAATGTGTGGCAATATGTAACTGCGTCCAAACGAAATCCCCACTGTCCTGACATTTATTGGCATTCGTGCCAGTTGACCGTCTCTGGGTGTAGCCTCTTGTCTGTGCCGGTAGACGATTGTTCCTCGTTTTACCGAAAACGCACGATCCGACATTTTTGTAGACGGCGACCAATACGTTTTGTTTGGAAACTTAGAGTCTATAAATGAGCAAAATTTGATCAAAATCGTTAGGGCAGATTTACTAAATTTGTGTTTTTTTTTTTAGGGCAAAGACGTCATAATTTTGAGTCATCAACAAAAAATGAATAACGTTTCACGATACGGTCAAAATTTTCCCTCCTACAAAAGTTGATTGAAATCTGTCCTCAAGTTTAGGTTGTAAAGCACCGCACAAAGACAGACGGACTCTCGATATGATTTTTTTTAACCCATCATATAACTATGTATATGTGAAACAGTAATATGAATGTTGCAAGCGTTCATAGACTCTAAAAACTATCCGTTGGTTTCTTACAGTGTAGAGAAATTAATTTAAATTTTTTATCTATTCAAAAGGTCGAAAATAATCCCTTTTAAGATACCAGAAGAATAAATACAACCATTAATAACTTACAGATTGCCATATTATACTGATTTTTATAAGGTGTCATGTGATTTTTCTAATCAGCTGTTTTAAATTTATTATTAGCATATTTTGAGGTTATGTTTGCAACATTTTTCAAAATCTATGAGTAGAACTTCTGCGTATTAGAAAGGTTTTATAGGAGAACGGAGCGAGAGCCAGCACTTTTTTTTAAACTACTGTCAAATCTCTACTACTTGAGGATCGAGCGCTAATTGGTTGACAGAATCCGAGACTCCAGAGGTAAACCAAAATGTAGATTAGATTAGTGGTGCAACATTCACCACAAACAGGTTAAGTTATTATATATTGTAGTAATACTAAAATCTGATCATAAAACAATAATAAGATTAGATCGATAACCACCACAATCAGGTTAGGTTAGGTTATTTTATATATATATATATATATATATATATATATATATATATATATAATACTGAAATCTGATAATATAACAATAATCTATATTGTCCCTTTTTGGGTTTCTATTTAAACAGGAAATGCGACTATTCAGTGAATCCCATGCCTCCGTCTTTTGACTAATGACCTTTTTCCACCTCCTCAACGCCCGGTATGCCCCTCCCACCGCTGACCCACGCTCCACCAAAAGGTAAATTACCTAGATTTCAATCGTCATATTTTGTGTCAGCTGGCACTTGCTCCTACACTAGGTCTTAAGGTTAGGTTAGGTTAGGTTAGGTTGGGTTAGGTTAGGTTAGGTTAGGTGAGGTCACCAAGTATCCCACAGGCTCCGCATACGACACGTTTTGTCCGGTACGATCTATCCATCAACACAGGTCACCTCACACTTTAGGGATTGGCTAAAAACAGAAGAAAATATGGAGGGGTGAAGATATAGTAGAGGGGAGTTAGGGTGAAATACGGCTGACAGAATAGATCAAGGAAGATACACCTGAATGGTAGGGGGAAGAAATAGTGTGGGGCATCGGAAATACCTCGGAACAACAAGCGTAGGGATCTGAAGAGGCTGTTTCCAATGGATGGACACTAAGCAATGGTATTCAGGTAGCCAACCTTTACGCCATTATATTTTGGTCATAATTTGGGAGTGCACTTTTGTTTTGATTGGCTACCATAAAAAATAAACTGAAAAATAAGATTTTCTCACAATCAGCTGTAACTATTTCGCACAAGAATAGCCTATAGGGACCGAAACAACATGTATAGCTCGCCATCTTTCCAAAAATACCAGTTGCGTGTTGTCAGTAAAAAACAAAAAATCGGCCACCAATAGTTGGTTAAATAAACAAATCTGGCAGCTGCCATTAATAGATTGAATTTAAGCACAAGCGAAGCAAGCAACGACTGTGTACATGGTTCAATTTCACTTTATTGACCAACTAAAAAGTCGTTCGTTTTTATTTAATTTTGAGATTTATAGAATGGACTGTTTTTATTTAATGGATTTATAGAAAAACTGTACAATTTGTTACACCACTTAAAGTTTGTTACCCGACCAGTGCAAAGGTATATTGATCTTTTACCATCGAAGATGTTAAGTTAAAGAATTACTTTGGGCTTTTCTTGCATAACAAAATGGCAGTAGGTATTATGTAGCTATTACACAAGAAGCCAAGTCAACTTTCCCTTTAACCTACTGACCGCAGACGTTGGGACGTTTATCACCTACACGTCTCAACTGATGAACTGAATCTAAGCCCTTCTGTTCGATTTAAAACTTATCTTTCCTATATAATCAATTATTTACTAATTTATCGATACTACAATACCAATACTACATTTTGAGGTAATAGAAATTTGTGTGCCATCTTGAATTCAATTTGATTTAACTTTAAATATTTAAATATTTTTAGTATGAAAAATAAAAAAAAAAGGCTCAAATATTCTAAAAGCTTCAGACTCGGAAGAGAACAAAATTTGGTCAAGAGAAAGCTGATAGGCTGTAAACAAAGACTACATGAATAAAGGTCCAATTACATGGAGACAAGTTCACAGCTAGGTACTTCGGAATTGTCCTAATAGTACTTATTATAAATGAGCCCCAGTGGGTCTCTAAATATAAAAGATAAATTCCAAGATTGTATCCAGTTCTAGTTGCATTTATAAGAAAAAAATAAATGAGGATTTATTTAATTATAGCGAGTGTAGTTGGAAAACACGTACAATTATTGTAATCGTTATCAATAAAGAATGGAAGCTAATTAAATTACATAAGGATATTACTGCAATGTTTTATGAATTTCTATACAATTAATTGTATAATTCCTTCATTTTGTTATAACTCATTGCAAGGGAATATTAAAATACCCACCTACTCAGGACGTACTTCCCAATAGGTGGAAGAGGCAATCTTTATGACGGGGAATTTTGAGGAGCGACAATATTTGAAAAATACAAAATTAGAAATCACAAACTTGAGAAATATTTATTTTTAAAATTGTTTTAATTCCTTCATTTTGTTATAACTCATTGCAAGGGAATATTAAAATACCCAAGTACTCAGGACGTACTTCCCAATAGATGGAAGAGGCAATCTTTATGACGGGGAATTTTGAGGAGCGACAATATTTGAAAAATACAAAATTAGAAATCACAAACTTGAGAAATATTTATTTTTAAAATTGTTTTAATTCCTTCATTTTGTTATAACTCATTGCAAGGGAATATTAAAATACCCAAGTACTCAGGACGTACTTCCCAATAGATGGAAGAGGCAATCTTTATGACGGGGAATTTTGAGGAGCGACAATATTTGAAAAATACAAAATTAGAAATCACAAACTTGAGAAATATTTATTTTAAAACACATATTCAGTTTTAATAATAAATAAAAATTATGTTCACTCTAACTCTGTATTGTAGAGAATAATAATTGTTTTCAGTTTTTTGTCGATAATTAAGTTAAGCAACAGAGGACAAATTTTAAAACTAATTTGTTTGTTAAAAATGAAATATTTTGTTTCTTGTAATATTCGGTTTTTTAGATATTGGACATGGGTATTTGTAGCATTAAGTATCATTAAAATTTACAATACATATTATACCATAAAAAAGATATGATTTATTTTTAAACACAAAATTCCGGCTAGATAAAAAACTAAACATTTTAGGAAATATGTTTATATAAACGTTTACATTTTTATGTGAGGAAACAGCTGCTGAAATTTTGGAACGATATTTGAAAACACTGCATTTAATGAAATTTGAACTGGCAAGGTGCCCCGCAACCCGCATTACAACAATGATAAACTACACAAACCTCACAATTGGAAGGCGCTACAGCAAGATACAGCTGGCATGAGGTACATCTACAATCTGCTGGTTTTATTTTTGAATATTTATTACTTATAAAATTGTAAATCGAAACTTTATAAATAATATTTTTAACCCCGTATGTTGGTTTTAAACTGAATATTTTATAAGTCTCTGAATATATAACATAACCTGGCCTAACCGAACCTATTCGAGTTCTTGGTAAACAAAATTGTATATCAGATTTGTGGTAGCAAGAATCAGTACAAATACGCTAGATTAGGTTCTCATACACTAAAATTGCAGTGTTATTTTAATTAGTTGTTGTTTGATGTACAAAAAAGGAAGGTCAGTATAATACACAAGTAGCCCTACCTGATTTTTAATAGTTGATTGTACTTTTAGCCTAATTGTTTTGTGATTTTTTGTTTATCTTTGATTTGTCATTCACAACGACGTACTGTTCTAAAAGAAATAAAATACAAAATTTTTTAAGGTTTATTTTATATTTTTTGATTATTTTTAACCTAACCTAACCTAACCTAACCTAGCCTAACCTAACCTAGCCTAGCCTAGCCTAACCTAACCTAACCTAACCTAGCCTAGCCTAACCTAACCTAACCTAACCTAGCCTAGCCAAACCTAACCTAGCCTAACCCTAGCACAACAGTTTGGGTCAATATGAACGAAACCCGTAGCCGAATATGGAAACTAGATTCTAAACAACAGCTTCAAATTGTAATTTTTTGTTTTTACAGATAACTCTATTTTTTAATTTAATTTTTTTTTTTCAGTTTTAGAGAGGTTTTTATTTAAGTTTAATTGCTGTATTATAGCAAAATTTAATGAAAGCTGCAACAAGGTTTTGAGGAAATTGAATTTTTAATATTCGAGGGAGAAAACAAGTCTCTGATTACCAAATTTGTTGAAATTCGGACCACGGGCCGAGTGGAGTAACGGGGAGAATTTTGAAGAGAAATGAGGTTTTAAAAATTCGAAACTCATTTCGTATAAATCAGCTGAAATAAGGATCTTACACAATACCTTCCCAAGCCATTTTAAAGGAGCTAGAAAATATAAAAGTGATTGAAAATTGCTGTAAATATATAGAAATTAAAACTCCATAGCTTTAAGTGATATGAAAATATTAGAGTAAGTAAGCAATTGTATAATTAGATTGTAACAAAACTATTTAAAACAAAATATATTTTTGTATAAATGTTGAGTTGGCTGTATAGAAAACATGGCACAGTTCTTTCTAGCGAAAATCAGAATAATTTAAATAATAATCAATTCAGTAACTTCTAGTAAGGTATTGATGTTTAAGGTTAATCTTGAAATATTTGTAAGTTAAAACAGAATTATTATTTATTCAAACAAAACAATATACAAGTTAATCTCCTTTCTGTACTTATTGAAAACACTGACAGCCTGTTTCTATAACGGTCATTAAATTATTTAATCCAATATTAAACTTAGTGTTTCATGAAATCTTCAAATTCAGTTTCTAGAACATTCAATAACTGCTAATCGACCTTTAAACTCTTTAATATAAAATACCAATGTCTGCCAATTAAATTTGTATTGTAGATTAAAGTTTTGTTTGTGACTTTTTGTTTTGTTATTTATTTTATGTTCTTTCTGATTTAATTACATTTTCAAAATATTTTTTTAGGTTAATATTCCATGTGATTTCATGTAGTGTTTTATTTAAATTTTATTTATTATATTTTCAGTGTTCACAAATTTTTTTCTTCAAATTATCTACACAACCTATAAATTAATTCAAGATATAAAATTATCATGGTAGTAGTTGAGATGAAGAACTAACAGAGTTGTTAAGTAGTAGAATTTACAGAATAAGATAAGATTTATTTAATTATTTTTCGGACAAATAATTTGAGATTAGATTTAAGTTCAGTAAGGAAGGTGGTGTTTACGTTTTAGACCTAATTTCAAATTATCTGTCCCACACTACTGCCAGAATTATGTCGCTGTGTTCCCAATGGACAAATTGTTGGTTGTACTAAGATTATATGAAACACGAAGTTTTCAATAGATCATAAAATATGTATAAAACTACTGTTTGGAAGATTATAAAGAAGGTCATATGGCCTTATTGTGTAAACATTTTATAAAAATGCCTCAAACTGCAGAAGAATTAGTAATAACTCAAAATATATTTTATATTAGTTGCTTCTTTTAAATATCATTTAAATTCTTTCTTCTTTCCTGTTTCTCCATTTCAAAAACTGAAAACTGTAGCAATGTAGCTATGGAAACAAAATGTAAACAATCAACATAACCTAAAAATTACCACATTCGCTGATCATATGTTTTAAAACCAGCATTTTTTCTACAATTAATCTTTCTTTAAAGTTAATAAGAGGTTAATGGGATGTCAAGAAATCTTTAATTAAATATTTTCTAGAAACAGAACGCAAAATGTAATTAGGTATTAGGTTAATCTGATATTTACTAAATGTTCAAGAAACCTGCCGTGAGTTAGATAAACCCTATCACAGTCAAGGTGTATTCTGGAAATCGAATCTGATGTACCCCCAACATCCATAGAGGCTAGTATAAAAGTCTTACAGAATTTTAAAAAAGAAAATATAAGAGCGTCGTGTTGAGCGAAGTTAAAGGGTGTCTGGAGACAGCAAAGGAAGTCATCCCAAGAAGTTTGATGAATGTAATGGTAGGCAATGAGGACGGATTACAAATTCCTATTCAGATGTTCCGCATTCGATGATTTGGAGTGATAAGTAAAGAAGGAGGCATGTTTAATTCGAAAAACAGAAGTTGCGGAACATGTGAGATATAAAACATTGCCAGAGATGATCCTGGGGGGAAAACCAAAATTACAAAGAACTACAGATCACTCCAAAAACCGTACATTTTTAGGGAGATCACAAAAAGTATATTTTCTAGAAAAACAGAAATATTCTGTCAACTAATCAGAATTGTATATTTTTCTTTTTTAAATTGTATTGTATATCTTTCTGTACATTGTATTAATTAGTCTAATAAAGAAAATATTTACAGGGCATGTAGAGTATGGGCCAAAACAAACAGTACAGAAATTATACGTTTAAAATGTTCTATTTTGATACAAAAATACAACAATGAAAGTTAACAAAGATTTAGTGTTATTGATTGATTATGTTTGGAGTTAAAGAGGCCGTTTAGAGACCAGCCCTGGCACAGCGACCTATGATCTATTCTGCAACTAAAGCTTCCTCATTCTAGCTTAGCAGGTTTGTTCCCCTTACGTGTTTAAGTAATCCACTAACTAGCTCTTCCAACGTTAGTTCCCCAGGAATTTGGAATCCAAAACCATTTCGCCTTTTATTGGTCAGGGCTTCACAATTGAAAATTACGTGGTTTGCAGTCTCCTCATCCCTCCAACACAATTTCTTCCCTCCAACTCATCCCTCCAACACAATTTCTTCCCTCCAATTCATCCCTCTACACACAGTTTCGCCCTGATAGGTTCCTATCCTGTGCAAATCCACTCTCAGACCAGTGTCCCGCAATCAGTCTGAGTCGTCTCCTACTTCGGGTCATTATGATCTTCTCAGGATTCCTGAGGAGATGTACTTAAGTAATGATTTACTATCCACTTTTATGCACTTTTCAAGCCAAGCTCCAGTCCGATTTTGCTAATTTTTTTTCCATTTCACAATCAGTTGCATGTGTGAAAAGAAAAAAATCAACTTCCTAGTTACATTACTTCTGTTCAATTTTTTGGACTAATTTCCCTCTACTACAGTGCACCACCCGAACGACCTGTTCCGAAATAATGTTCTTCAGTAAAAACTTTTCCTTAAGTTGTTAGAACTATTATCACGTAAACTAACCTCAAACTATAAATTAATAATAAATAATAATCAGCTGATCAAAACACCACAGCTGCTAAAATTTCAGTATTGTTTGTTTTGGTGTATACCCCATACCTCTGTGATTAATACAGAAAGATCAACCAATACAACCCCAGTATTCAAACAGAAGTATTATATTCTGTCCTATGTACTCGTAACATTGTATACGTTCTGGAGACAGAAGATCAAGATTACAATGCTTAATATAAACAAATACCTGACTATAAATCAGTCTACTGTTACATTTATGCCTACAAATGTGTTGTTTTTGTTACGTAAATTAAACAAGATTTTTGTTTGCTAAGCTCAACATTTTTACTTTCTCGTATATACGTTGTAAAGAGAAAATTATGTGAATAACGTTAATTTTTGGAGGTTATATCAGGGGTTACATGTTATTTACGACGGTTTTCAGGTAGTGTTTCAGTATTCAGGGTTTCTTTATGGATTTATGGTACTATTTATAGCCTACACGATAAAACATGTTTCAATCTTTTCGGGAAAAGCGTAAAAACAATATCTGTTTTAACGTTATTTTTATAAATCTTCAAAATAAACTTTAGAAACTAAAGTCCATTCCCATTCCCATTCATCCAACGCCATCCGTCCTTAGCAGTTCGGCCATTAGACGATGAGCCTCCCAGTAGCGTGTTGCGATGTCATCGGGCATGTTCGTGAGGTTGGTGCATGTCATAAGATGAAGGGCGTCCATCCGGGAGGACTGGCAGAGAGGACAGCAGTCATTTGGGGCCAGGCCGATTCTGTGCAGATGGGCCTGAAGGTAGTCGTGCCCAGTCGTTGTTCTAAAGAGAGCAACGGCAGTGGATTTCTCCAGTCGTCTTGATATTGGTCCATCGGAGGCGAGACATTCCCAGATCTTCCCCATACTTTGCTCCTTCGGGTAATTGGTGGTAAACCCGTTTATGGTGGTCGTGAAACTAAAGTAAGGTGATTAAAACATGTCAATTTCAAACCTAACCTATCCTAACATGTGCTATGTTAGAAATCGTTTTAGTAGAAAAATATGCTGATCAAAGGAAAGCCCCTAGACGTGACAAACCTTTCTGACCCTTGTCAACTGGAGATGTGGCGCTCAGACCACTGGCTACTCTAGTGAAGACACCAATGAAAACCCCTAGCCCTCGAATACTCTAATAGCATCAGGGTCGGAAGAAAACAATAGTTGGTCAAGAGAGACCTGATAGGAAAGATGAAAGAGAGGGACTGCATGAGAATAGATTTCGATAAAGGCCAACATTCTTATATTTATGGTAATATTAATACAAGATAAAACATGTTCCAATAAAAGCGTAAAAACAATACCCGTTTTAGAAACTAAAATAAGGTGATTGAAACATGCCAATTTCGAACCTAACCTAACTTATCATAGGCTGTCTTAGAAATCTCTTTTATCAGAAAATCATCCCGCTCAGTGGACAGTCCCTAGACTTACCAAACCCTTCTTATCCTTGTTAACTGAAGATGGCCGCTTGGCGAAGACATCTTTTTGGTGAAGAATAATTTTGATTAGTTTTTATTTAGTTTTGGGGATGTGTGAGTGAGAAAGTTTGTGCAATCTTTTAAACAGTTTACTTTTATTGTAAACAAACTTTACAATGTCATTGCTTTTCATATCAAGTCAAATTGAGGGCGCAGTTTTAATATTTTAAATAAACCAAGTTACTTTTAATTTCATATTATATATATTTAAGTTTCTCTAGTCTACACAGGATCAAAGTATAATTATTTAACTTTTTTTAAAACTCTTTTCGCGTATTCGTCCTCCTCACCCCCTTGACTTCCGACTTAGAGCTCAAAAGTTATTTCCTGTCAGGATTTCATAAACAAAGGTTTCTTTCTCAGGTTTTCAACAAACCATACTAAATCCAATTGTTGTTTCTATAAAATCGAGGGGGGGGACAACCCGGATAGAACAAAAAGATTCTGTGAAAGTGTAGGTTATTACTATGCGTAAGGTGCGTTACTCTAAAGATATATCTGCATACAAACGTAGGGCGTTAACTATTGTCGCATACTCAAGTCCCGGAAGAAGCCTACACGGTTCTTACAACAATTACTCAATTGTACAAGAGACCAAGAGACGATCTCTCTTCTCTATCCTGAAACCATATTTATGTTAATGTAAATTAATTTATCTCTTCATTTTTATTTTCCGTAAGTAAAACCAAAGACATTTATAATTTCACGCGAGTGTCTGTCTGTCTGTACAGACAAAACGATAAATATATTTCAAATTTTGCATTTTTGTATAGTCTACATATAGAAAAATATAGCGATAACAAAAAGTGACCTTGGGGCAAAAATTATATTTAGAAAAATTGTTTTTTGAAATAATTATATGTGGAGTATCAAATAAAACTAGAAGTTATTCTGATTACGAATATCTATGTTTATTGGACGGGGAAAAAATAAATATGGCGCTAGGCCAATATCATGTCCTCCCCCTCTAACTTCAACACAGTGTGACCTTCAAATCTGTATACAAGTTATTTAGATTTGAAAATTGCAGTATATATTATAGTTTTTGCAGGACGAATACAACTTAATTTAACCACATAATGTGAAATACGTAGCAGATAAGTTTTAAAAGCAGTTTTTGTGAGATGTGAGACAAACAATGGCCATTAAAATATGAACTGTATTTTCATTGATTTCTCTTTATTATGCTCTGTAGGTAAAACCAAGGTCTGTCTGTCTGTACAATTTAAACACAGACTTTCATTTTATAAATATAACTGTCCCTGTATGCTTACAGACCCCAAGTCATGTGGTTTTAGCACGCGCTTGACTCTTCTTTTTACAATAAATTACAGATATTTTAGTTTAGTACAAGAAATCAACTTGCATAGATATAATAGGTCTACAAAACAAAAATCTAAATTCTATTTAGTAGGCTACTAGGGTTTCCTAGTACTAAACCCATGGATTATGTATTGTGTTTATATTTGTTTTGTTTTTATATAAAAACGTTGAAAATAATACAAAAAGTGATCCCGTAATTATTGTTACTTTAAATCTATTTTTCACAAACCAGATAGGGCTAAGACTCTAGTTAAAACAAGCCAAAACTATTGTAAACTTAAAACAACGTAACTCATTGCTTGTAACAATATCAAAATTCTAACAGTCGATCCAAATAGCAAATACTACAAGACACTAAATCAGGCCATAAAAAAAGCTACAGGAAGATGATTTTAAAAAAATCAACTTACTTAATCCACTTTTCTCGGGTTTACCTAAAATACAAAAGAACAACAAAAAAACCATGAGGTTATTAATAAATTATACTATTAAAATACATTACAAATTAGCTAATATAATTACAAACACAACATAACAATAGAAAAAAAACAATAGCAAAAAAAAAAACCAAATCAATTTAAAAAATACACATCAAGTAATTTACTCTATATATTTCTTGACAAAAAATAACTAAAATTAATCAGAATAGCATTGAAATTAAGTACAATTATGGTGCTTACAAACCACAATTACAACTTGTTTTGTATCGCCCCCAAACCCACTGAGGCTTCGCCTCAACCCCTCAAATCAGAAAGTTTTAAGGGAATCATTGAATTAAAGTGTAGTTTAAAACTTAATATTTTCCACACATTAATAAATTTTTTTTTTACACACTTTTAGAATACCTAGAATCATCAAATTGGGTAGGCATAGTGGCACATCCAACTGCTATAAGCGTGCCAAATTTGATGATTCTAGCTACCCTATAAGTGTCAAAAGGTTAAATAATTTGTGGAAAATGTACATAATTATTTTTGGAACACCCTGTACAGAAAATAATATTGATTTACATCTCAGATAGCAAATGTAAACCTAACCTAACATAACATAACCTGAAAACCATGGAAAAACCGGTATTCTAAACTCAGCCTAAAGTGCAGTGATCATTTTACAAAATGCCTAAACAAAGTATGAAACATGTTTGTTGTCTTACTTTGCCTGCCAACTTCAGACAATTTATAATGCCTAGACTTTCTATACAATCCCTGATTTATCACATTGACGGTAACATATACATCAAAACGAACAAAAAATGACAAATAACATTTATTCGAAATCCGCTTCATTATCCGTCTATCCGCCATTTTGTTCTTTTACAAAAAAGCATTATAATTTTAGAAATAGATAAGGTATTAAGGTCACTGCACCCTATCTTCCACCATGTTAACATAAGCCCCTTTTTCTCAGGAACTAATAAAGATATCATACTTCTGTTATTTTCCTGAACATACTTGTTACATATATTGAAACTCAAAAATAAGTTTATTTACTTATTTTAAAAAAAACTGTGATTTTTATAAAATAACATGTTTTAAATTTGAAAAAAAAAATCCCTAATTTTATTATTTTATAAAATAGGCTATATTTGTTCAAAACTATATTTGAGTTTCCGATTATGTAACTAGGTTTGATAAATACACAAAAGCAGATATCTCTTATAGTTCCTCAGAAAACCAGGCAATTGTATTAAATAATTAAACTAAAAAAAACTATTATAACATGCAAAATACAGTAATAATCTTACATCTAATAAATTCCTGGTCCATAGGAAGGAAGGCACTTATATTTCCTTCATTTAAGTTACAAACTGCCATGTATATTCAAAATTTTAAAGTGTTTAGCCTAACAAATATGTTTTTCGGAACGTAATTCGAAATGACATTGTTATCCCAGGTAAGAATGTGTGTGAGCGATACCTAGTGATGAACCGATGAACCTTTTAGGGGTCGTGAATGTTAACTACGGGGTAGGATAGGCAATCTGACATCACTCAAGTTATGGAAGAGTATCTTCGCCCCGTTCGGAAAAATATTCTTATTCAGTTTTTTTGTAGAATCTTACCCGAAATGCCAGGTCCAAAAGTGGGTAAAATATTTTTTAAACAAATTTAAAAATCGCTTCTATATATCGTTGTAAGCAGAATAGAAAAAGCTACAATATAAGCACACACTCAGATAAAAATCATCAAAAAATGTTTTTGTGTGCAGTGACCCCTTTAAGTTCATATAAAAAATTCTAGCTGTTTATAAACATTTTGCATTTCACGTTTACCAAACACAAAATTAATTTTATAATTTTCAAAATAGCGGACGTTTAAAATATTTAACATAGAATATTTCAAAAACTGTCAAATTAAAAAAATATTATTACAGGACAATTTTTTTAAATATATATAATGAAGAAAAAAAATGGTTTTTTAAAATTCTTTCTGGAAACTCAAATTTTATAACTTTTTCTTGAATAATTATTGTGATCAAATTATATTCTTTTATTGAAATAGTAAATTTCGTCATTGTTTTGTGCAGTTTATCTGACACTATTGTTGAGTAGGCCTTCTTTTAGACTTGAGTGTGTTTTATTGGCGATATATCCATTTTTATTGACGCTTAAACGATAAGGAACTATGTTTATTTATTTATTTTATAGATAATAGTAGTTTTTATTTATTTACATGCATAAAATGATCATAATTCAAAAATTATTTGGTGTTAAGCTAATTTTGTCTGTTGTAGACAATTACCAAGAATATGTTTTTTGTAGATAACTCGGTTAAATTGAGCTTCAGAACAAATTTTTTAATTATTTTGTTCGTAGTTATGAAAAGTAAAGTTTTTGTCTCTTGTAACTTTTTAAAAATTTAACAGTTTTCAAAGTATTCGACGACGTCTTTTTAAATTTATAAAAATAAAGTCTTTGTGTTTGGTACACTTGTAAAACGTAACATACAAAATGCTTATACCAAATCTGAACTTAATATCTTATTTATTTCTGAAATTATAATGATTGTTTGTTTTGAGCGGAATTCGACTATATGTTATTTCTTTTTTTATGTATATAATCAGAAAATGAATAGTGTTTCCACCTTTTTCGGAACACCCTGTGTGTAAAAATGTTACACAAATATTAATTCAGCCCAATCATTAAAAACTGCCTAGGGTACCTATATTACCATAAATCAGAATTTAAAAACATAGAATGTAATCTTTAATAAAGTTTGTTAGTTGTTCAACGTTTAGAATAATTATATCAAGCCTCCCTCCCCCCCCTCCTCTCTCAAAGCTTCTAAGAGAGGAGAGGAGAGACTAGTTATGCATCTACTCTTGATGGAACACCTGTATATCGAACAGCCGCAAAGAATATAATAGAAACAGGTCTTAGGAGTGATAGCTTAAAAGGGTTCAATTGCCTACGTCAGGTAATAGGGTTAGGTTTCATGTAATATTGTATTTAGATGCAACCATAAAGAACTGGTTATATGGGATCGAACCAGTCTCTTGGAAGGGGGGGTCTGGTTGGTGTCTTTTTCGTCCGGTTTGTACTTACTTGTAAGTCTTCCCAACACCTCATCAACAGATTGCTCAGGGCGACAAATTAATCTTACAAGGAAGGAATCTTTCAGATTATTATGGAGGAGTTGGATATACTACAGAGGCGCTATATACAGACAGTAGCCTGATTTTGTTTTTTTAATAACGAAAAACCTTTTGATCATTTTCTCCTTATAAAAAAGGATTAAAAGGACATAGAATAAAGATAGCTAGTTTTTTAATACTCTAAGGACTTCAGGTTCGGTAAAAAAACAAGTGAGACCTCTTGTTTAAAATAGGACGAAAAAAAAACGAGATATGGTATTTCTAGTCCGGGCGTGCATAGCCATGTTCTTGTCCTACAAAAAAAAAACAGCTGGTTTCATTGTTGGTACATTAACAGCAATCTGGTCATCTGATATATTATTCGATAAATATAAAGGTACAAATAACTTTGAAAGGAAATTTTTGAGGTAAATCTAGAGGTATTACCAAACTTTTCATCCGCCATTTTTCCAATATGGTCGCCAGTACGTAGGCTACTTTTTAAATAGAATCCACCATTTTTTATGGCTATTTTAGATATTACACGTTTTTATTTTTGGATATTTTTCTATATTTCCTGCCGTTTAAGAGCACTTAAAAGTTACAAAAATTCAAGCATTTTGTAGAGATGATTTTTCGGTACTTACGTATTAACGCCACAGCAGCAGAAGTTGCGCTAATGCGCATGCGACAATAAAGAGCAAACTGGTTTAAGGGAAGCAGAATTCCATTTTTTTTTCAGCTTTGAGATTCATATACTTTCATTTTATGATTTGTCGCAAAAATTTTAGGCCTAGATTGGCGGCACTTTTAAAGCTCATGTTTATCCATGATCTAATTTCAAATTATTAACTTCAATAAACTTACGAAAGGTTTGGCCAGGTGATTATATATAAGGTTTGGCCAGGTGTTTATATATATATAATATATATATATTATATATATATATAAACAAACCTGTTAGGCCAAACCTGTCGTGATATATAATTATATCGCAAAGTAAGCAAATATTGGCGCATGCGCATTAGCAACTTCTGCTGCGATGGCGTTAATACGTAAGTACCGATTTTTCTTATTTTCAAAGTTAAATTTTAACGAGAGCTAGGGGAAAGGTGTAATAACACTACTGTTATTTTTATTTGTTTCGTAGGCTGAGGAATAACAGAATTATTGTTAGAAAACAAAAAGCATCATTTTCTGGTAATTATATAAAACACTTACACTAGTTTGTAATTATTACTGGATGTATTAGACTTTGTGAATAAGATATTATAGCCGAAACAAGTGTATTAACAGTTTTTTAATACAATTTGTCCTTAGTTCACGAAGTGTAATAGGTTTAGTAACAATAAAGAGCTGGTGTAAGCCAGTGGATGTTCTAAATAACTACCAGAAAATTGTGATTTGTTTTCCATCGATAACTTTGTTATTCCTCAGCCTACAGAACAAATAAAAATAAAAGCAATGTTATTACAGCTTTTACCTTAGCTTTAGTTAAATTTCACATTAATTTGAATTTGAAAAATAAGAAAAATTGTCTCTGAAAAATGCTAGGATTTGCGAATTTTTGAAACATTTAAGTGTCTGTAGCTCGTAAACGGTTAGAGATATCGAAAAATAGTCAAGAGTGAAAACAGTCTTAAAATAATGAGTTATATCAAATATCGTAATAAAAAATGGCGGTTCCTACTAAAGAACATGGCGTACTGGTCATTACATTGGAAAAATGGAGGAAGATATGAATCAAATGGTAATTCCTTTAGATTTAACTCAAAAATCCTGGAGTTAGGCCTACGATTTAAAGTTTTTTTATAACTTTTGTACTTATTGAATAAAATAGCTGTCACACCTGTTTCAATCATTATGTATCATATTTCAACTACTGTTAAGATTATGAAATTGGAGTTGAGATTTTTTGTAAAACTAATAATTTCCATACTTATATTATTGGAACTACAACAAATTTATTTTCATATTATTACTTGTGACTTTCTTAAACATAAATTTTTAATCAAATTCAGTACCTAATTCTAAATCTTACATTCAATTTGTGGTCCTCTTACGGAAGTAATTTAAACTCGAAATTTCAAAAATTATCACGTGATCATTTCTAAAAGTAATAGAAGCTTGTAACAACCGGAAATGACGTAATTGTCGACAGGAAGCTTGGAGCGAGAGTAATTTGTGCATTAAGAAGGCAAGTGGACTGCAGCATCCTACGCGGCTCATGATGGCCTTGGCGACTTCCGGTCCTCGCAGCATCCTCAATCCTTTGCATCCTCCATCTAAACAATCTTCTTCAATCTATGGCGCTTTCATAACTCGAGAGTTCCCCTTTGCTTCTTTGTATTGACATTAGCAGTGTGTCTATGCTACACTAAGAAGTTCTACAGTTGATTTAAAATTTATTTTGTTATTATTACGAATCGGCCAACAATATTTTTGGTAGATTTTATTAACTTAAAGAACAATTAACTCTATTTTAAGTCATTTTTATATGGTGTTCCACAAATTTCAGTAATGGGTCCTCTTCTTTCTGTCTGACTCTATGTATTCTTACTATGTATTCTTTTCAAGCATTACTATGTATTCTTTTCAAGCATTGTGTACAGCAATATATAATAAAAATTTGCCATCAAAGCATAAGCGGCTCACCTATTGTTTATACGATCCTTTAGCAATCCCGAAGGGCCTAGCTGAATCTACACCTTTTTTCTTATAGTCTTGGATTATATCCCTCTCTTTTATCTTGAGCAACTCTTGTTGTCTTTTTATTTTTCTTGTTATCGGCGAAAAACCTTTCTGTCACCATCTCTTTATAAAAAAAAGGGAAACCCCTCACCCTCGAATACTCTAATAGTGTCAGGGTCAAAAAGGATCAAGAGCTGGTCAAGAGGTAGGGAAATGAAAGAGAGGCATCTAATCTAAAAATACATGAAAATTGTGTAGATCTAGATAGAGTATATCGGGATTGCCACTATAATGAGCTCTTTTGACCAACTCTTGTTCTCTTCCGACCCTGACGCTATTAGAGGGCTAGGGGGGTCTTCATTTTTTTTAAATTTCATTTCTTATAAGGCGATGATGACCGAGAGCTTCCAGACCTTCCAGTATATAGAACCTGAGTTTTGGCATATCCTGTAGATAGCTATAATCAAGAACTTTCAATTGATGTGTCCATCACCTTCCTACGCCAACTAGAAGCTGATACATTGCAATGTATGCAAGGCTTTTCCCCACCCTGTATAATTTTATATTTACATAACTAAACAGTTTTTTGGAATTATTAGCGATCATATCTAGTATCGAATGACAAAACTAGATCGGTCGGAACAAAGAACATAAATATGTTAAACTTAAGCGACTCATATCAGAAATCTAAATACACCATATTATGCATTTCAAAAGAAATTGTTAAATATAATTAACAACATACAATATTACAAAAAATCTGATTTTTTTATGGAAGTATCACAGCGTTCAATTAGCATGTTGATAGAAGAGCTTGTGTCTTCTAAGAAAGTTCATGCTAATGCTGTGAAATTTCTGCTGCCGTACTATGGACGCGGAATGGAATCTAAAATAGCTGTTTGATTTTGAAAGCCAAAAGTTTCAATTTCAAAACAATAAAAAAATAATTTGTCTTAAAATGTCCATTTATTAAGACTACATCTTCATTGTGTACATTAGTGCGCAATATTTTTAGAATGGTTAAACAAACATCTGGGATAAAATGGTCAGCAATCGATCTTTTACAGTTGGAATGTGGTAACTATCAAACCGACAGAATATCGACTTGTTTGGACTGACATCGATCTGAATCTTTCGTTCAACTGTTTATGTAAACGAACGTTTCAACGCTAATCGAAAGATTAATTAGTCGTTGGAATGTTGTAGTCTCTGAACTGCAGTTAAGGATATGGCAAAGTGAGACAACTAAAAAATCGTAGTAACTGTCTAGCTCTGGCCGTAAGTTAATAAATTTCTATAATAATATTTTACTGCAAGAATATTTATTATCTGTATACAGTAACTTGGCGTCTGGACTCTGGACCCTTGGCTACCTGCGAGCGGCCGGAACCGTCCCCCCGTCGCACCCTTCTTCACCCAGCTGTTTCAGTGATGAGTCACCTACTAGCGTTAACACTGCACTGTTTAACTTTTTTATGGGAGACACATTTTTTTAATTTTTTTCAGCATAGTTAAAATGTTTAGGAAAATATTACAGCTGGGTGACGAAGCTGGGTGGGGGACGGTCCGGGCCGCTCGCAGGTAGCCAAGGGTCCAGAGTCCAGACGCCAAGTTACTGTATACAGATAATATACAGATGTATGACAGTGTCATTACTTAAACCAACATATGGTGTCATACTAGGCTACCCTTAACTTTAATATTATAATAAGAATATTAATAAGTTAAAAGATGTCTGTTCAAGAAGAGGACAGCCACTCGTAAACATTTTTTCTAATGACAAATAAAACAGACAGAACCTAACCTGACAGAACAGCTGAAACATTGTTGGCGCATATTAAGGAGAGTATTTTACCAGGAACAGAAAGAATATGGAACCCGTGGATTTGTTAGATTTCTAGTTATGTGGAGCCATAGGAAAAAGGACACCATCTGGAAGGAAATTAATTTATATTGGGTTGCAGAACAATAAAGTGTGTTTTCATATATTTTGTAAAAGTTGGTTAGGTTAGGTTAAGTTAAGTAGGTTAGGTTTAGGTAACCTGCTTGGTGTTACTGAGTGGAAGTCATCTTCTTGAACAGACTCATTAAAACTTAACCATTAGTCAACAAACATTAAACTACTTTAAAAGAATAAAACAAAAAATGTAGAAGGATACATGTATCATCAATAAAATGAAAACAAATAACTTAATAATAAATATTGTGGCGTTTTGGAGCCAGAGTTACCGGTTCGGGTCCCCTTGGTTGCAATCCGAGTCAGAGAACAACTTCGATTGGCAATCGTGGTTGCAAAGTTCAACTTGTAGCACGGGCTTTTACTTAATAATCTCTGTGATGGAGACTATCCTTTATTTTGAATTTTGATCCTTATAACCAGGACTTAAAGTTAAGTTAGGCACGACATTTTCTGAACACCCTGTATATATATAATTCAGCTTCCTTCCACGTAACGCATTTGACCGCCATTTGCTCGCAAATTATTAAAGTAAGATGTGCAATGCTGGTTTTGTTCTTTTGATTTGGCGCTCATCAAAGCTGGCTATTGTTGTTAAGGCTAAACATCCCAGGATTAGGTACAAATTCTGCCACCACGGCGCAGCACCAAAATGGAGTCATTTTGTATTAATGTTTATTGGTGGAATTTTCGTCCGATTTTTATTTGAAAAACTGATTTGTAAACAGAATAATATTACAATTTACGCTACGTAAGCCTAATTTTAATTAAGTTATTGGTTAAAAAAATAATAGTAAGATCTTCATGTTAAAAAAAGAAATATGCAAATCGCAGGTAGTCATTTTGTAGACAATAATTTTTAATTAATTTTACACTTTTAATATTTAAAATCGCCCCAGTGGTTAAATCGGTATCATGTTTTATACATTTAAAATAATTCCTCTTAGGGGTATGAGGGCGCGGGAGACACGAAACACTTGCAGGGCCGAGGTGACTCACTGTGGCACCCCCCCACCACGTCGCTCGTGTTACAATCTTTGTGCTGGATGACTACTTTCCCGCCCTTCCACTCATGTGCTCTCGGTTATTAGTTACCGTGATTCTTCTTAGGGATTTGTTTCGTCGTCTGTTTATAATTTTTATTGGGAACGTTATTTTGTTAAACTTTTATGTTCTCCATGGATTGCCCAGGAACAACCAAATCTAAAAAAACAGATTCCTCTTGAGGGATTCAATGGCGAAATATCAAGGGCCAAATAGCCTAAACGATGGAACATAGATCCTTGTAAAAATGTTTCGTATATTAAATAGAAAGTCATTTGATCTGTTATCGTCTAAAGCTAGATTCGTGGAATCTATCAAGTATCAATTCGTGGAAGTGTCCGCTTCGCACAATAACAGTGTATCTGTCTGGACTTTGTTAGTCTTTTGTATAAGTCAGGTCAAATATAAATATACAAATATTATATAGTTTAATTTGTGTTCATTAATTTAAAAATTTTATTAAAGTATTGTTTAGTTTACTTCTCTCTCTCTCTCTCTCTCTCTCTCTCTCTCTCTCTCTCTCTCTCTCTCTCTCTCTCTCTCTCTCTCTCTCTCTCTCTCTCTCTCTCTCTCTCTCTCTCTCTCTCTCTCTCTCTCTCTCTCTCTCTCTCTCTCTCTCTCTCTCTCTCTCTCTCTCTGACTATCGCTTGTACCCTTCTGGGGATATACGTCCTGGAGATACCTTGTGGGACCTCGGTAAATATAAAAGGTAGAAGTCTGATTTTTTTATAGTGTATTGCTTAATAAATAAGTATTACTCCTAATACGTTATCTCTCGAAAATTTTGATTTTGATTTTTGAAAAAATATGTGTTTTGTGGGGATGTAACGGTTACGAGAGACAGAAACTTGTGGGCATGTAAGAGACGAGCTTTTCTGGGGATGTGATTATTTTGTTAGAGAGAAGCTTTGCGAGGATGTGAGAGAGTGATTTACGGGGATGTATTATTTGTCCCACGTTTACATCTTATTGCATGTCATTATGTTTATATTTGTTGTTATTCGTTAAGTGATTAATTAAATTATGTTTCATATTTGTTAAATAAATTGTAATTAATAAAGTAAATTGTAGTAAATGAAAATAACATTACTAACAAATTTACAAACTTTTTGATAAGTCAAGTTTTAAATTATTACTTCGGAAACAAAACTAATAATGTATAACAAAAACGCCTGGTTGATACAAGGACGCTTCAAATGAATGTTAAATGAAAATAATCCTGAAAAACTCACTAACAATATTTGTGTGAATTCTTTGTAATTATTGTGTTTCGTTTTACATCCACCATTTTAGAGCATTTTAAAATTAAGAATCAAGACACCCCGATACTCGAACATACAATTTTATCCGTTCAACAATTCCCAAAATATACACAATTTAATAAACCCGCGTACATTAGCGTTTGCATTTTATTGAAATGCGATGACACGCCTTTATTAAATCATTTGTATCTCGAAAACTACTGAACGGATTTGAAATATCAAAACATTTTTGAATTCACAATTAAATTCCATCAACAGTTGTTAACACAAGTTATACATGATTAACCATGCCTTGTTGCATAACAACCCCATAATAACTAAAAACAAACAATAAAAAGAATCCAGTATATTATTGAACTATAGACTATATTTATGTGTATAAATAAACATATATAAACATGATATATGTTATAATTGTGTAACATATTTATAAAATTTTCCATTCTAAACCTTGAAATAACATCTCAACCTTCTATTGTCATTGCCAATTGAACTGTATAATATTTAATTGTATAAAGTTAAAATAACATCACAACATTTCCTTCGAAGACATCACATTTTTGAATCAGAGAATTTGTACATTCTATTACCACTTGTGAAGAATAACTGGGAATAAAAAACATTTCATATATCATTTAAAAATATAAATGAAATACATTTTCATTTTCATTGGATGTTTAGAAATAAGGAGTACAAGTAGGATGGGTTGAATTAAAATTAATGCAATTTTATAATAAGTTGTACTAAGTAAAATGTAATGATCGTTGAATTTACTCTAAAACAATTAATATTTTTAATAAAACTGTACATTGTTTCTGGGAAGAATATGAACAGTAATATATTACTATTCCAAAAACCCAAAACTATTCCATATTATGGATTTGTAAGACATCTTTTATTTCATTTTAGTTTGTAACCAAAGTTTCCAATATAAATTAGTCTCCTACATAAATTACTACGTAACCATTCGTTATTGATTAATTCATACATAAAATATGTAACAAAATTTTTAATAAAGATAATTTTCCTCTTTAAAACTAGTGATATATATTATTTAAAAATCTGAGACAAATTTATATCTGATATACAAACACTTTTCGACGTAGTCAAAACAGATTAATAGTTTTTACATTTCATATAAAAGGTAGAACTCTTTAAATGGAGTAATTATTTAGAATGGCGAATAACTTATGTAATTTATAATATATATTGCACACATTCAAATAACGCAAAGAAGCAACAAGTATACAACCACATCTAAGAAATTGAAATGGACAAACGGACTGAACTCTAAGTTTATGAAAGGTGCTGCCATCAGCTAGTATAAGTTCTAATAATTGTTAAGCAGCTATTTCTAGTTGTTAGGAGTGCTCTGCAACTGCTAACGTTCGTCAGCTGCTTGGAATTAGCTGTTTTGCTAATTAGCACCACATCACTACAGGAGGGGCCGCGCGTCAGAGAGGCTGGGCAGTATGGCGGTGCGCCACGCGGAAGGGGGGCGCGGCACGTGAGAGAAATAATGATAGTATATTTAAAACACGATTCCGATAGGACCATTTGACCGATTTCATATCTGAAAACGGCAAAATTCATTTAAAATTATTATTTAAAAAATGACTACCTGCGATTAAAAATAATGATAATAATAATAATATTTTTGCTCAACAACTTTTTTATAAAAAAATCTAAAAAAGTTTCACCTTCGTAGCGTAAATATTTTATTGATATTATTTACAAAATAACTTACAAAACAAAAATCGGACAATAATTACGCAAATTATCAGTAATGCAATTTTGCCGCAGAGGTGCTGCTATCTAGCGGGCCAGAAACACAACTTTTTCAGGTATGTTTAGCCTTAATTAGGGCAATGTTCTGACAATAGCTGAGAGTAACCATTCAACCTCTGGATGACGTAACAAGTTTATTACAAGTCCATGATTAAATAATCCCCCCCTTATAATATAAGTCCTCATATTTAACATATCCACAAATATCGATAATGCTTAAAGTTACTTCTAGACGACAGACAGACCACGAGGGTGAGTATGGGCTTGGCAATCCCGAGGGTCCTAGCTGGATCTACACCTTTTACAATTAGTCCTTGGTTAGATCCCTCTCTTTCATCTTTCCTATCCGGTCTCTTTTGACCAACCTTTGTTCTTTTCCGACCCTGAGGCTATTAGAGTATTCGAGGGTTAGAGGTCTTTATTTTATCTCTTCTTCTTCTTTTTTTATAAGACGATGATGGTTCGTTTTAAACAACAAAAAAACACTAAAAATGCTCTTGCACAGTTTACAAGTTATTAAGGGCTAAATCAAGCCCTGGAGTAATTGCTATGCAAAACCAAAGCGTATTGTTTATACATAACAGGACATGGACCCTAGATTCTAAGAACTGTACACTTCTAAGAATTAATCATGGACCTGTCCATCAGCTGTCACACCTTCTTTGCCGCGGTTCACCAATTCCCTATAAATATTAATTAATAATTATTATACATTTGACGAAGCATCGACTGATTAGTGGGTAGAATTTATTATTCCGGGAAAGATATTTTGAGTTGACATTTCAAGTGTGAAATTAATTTATGAAACACGCAAATCATTCATTTTATAAGGTAATTCTAAATTGGAAATAAAGCTATATATGGGACTTACGTGATCATTGGTGATAGATTGCGTTTTGACGGGAGATTTAAACTTGATTTTTTTATGTTTTTAGAAGTAGAACAATTGGGTTTAATAATTTGTTAAGCTTCTTTTAAAATTTCGTCTGGGTGAAAAATTCCATGTCCGAAATAGTGATTTTTGGAATGATGACTGTTTTAAGTGCAGTGCTCTACAATCGATTTTAGTAAAATTATAGTTTTTTTTTTTTACATTTATATATGGTAAGGGTGTTTGCAAACTACTTTCCAAAACTTTAGGATATGGTACCTTGGGTCCAAAATAAGTAAAAAAAAGTCCTTTGAACATGTGCTAAAATGCTAGTTTTTTCGTGAATCTACCATTTTGCGTTTTATACAAAAAGATTATATTTTTGTAAAGAAATTACATATCGAGTCCAATTTTTTAAATTTATTTCTATTACATACAGAAAATTTCTATTACATACAGAAAATTTCTATTTATATTCTTTAAAAAAATAATCAGTAACAAAACTAATTGAATATAAGCCATTTAGTACTGCCTCAATATAAATATAGTATAATAATTTTGTATATAGGGTGTTTACGTGCTCTTGTGCTCTTATGAACGAGCCGCTACTGACAAGAAGATTTAAAACAGTTGTGACACAGACCTTCTAAAAGATGTCGCGAAAAAAGAGCACTGCGAAAAAAGCGCACATATAGATATGTGCGAAGAAAGCGCACAAGGGACAATGTGATAGTTTAGGGTAGGGGTTACGTTACCAGGAAATGAATACTTGGAAACCTAACATAACCTAACCCAACCCCAAAATCAGAGATGTCATACTTTGTTTGAAGAATGAAGCGGAGGAATCTTCTTGTATGTACATGAGGATAGAACAGAATTTAGCTGAGAAAAAGAGGAAGAAAACTTACGTCGAGTTAGATAAGAAACTGGAAAGAACTGTGAAGAAGTATGAAGAAAATAATATTGACGAAGCTACATTCATGCTGATTTAAAACAAGCCTAAGTATACTTTAAACTGTAAATATATGTAAAAAGTTACCATTGACAAAGCTACACTTTTGCTGATTTTGAATAAGCCTAAGTATACTTTAAAACTGTAAATATATGTAAAAAGTTAACATTGATAAAGCTACACTTTTGCTGATTTTAAACACGCCTAAATGATTAAAAACTATTAAGTATTTAATCATTTAGACAGTCCAAAGCCTGGATAAAGTGTGATGTGAATCAGAAACTAATTAATTAAACTTTTATTTTATGTGTAACATTCATTATTTCTAAGAAGATAGGGGCTGGATTCCTTTTGTAACTCCAAAAGGGTTAACTGTGCGCTCTCTTCGCAGTGCTCTTTTTTCACTGTGCGCTTTTTTCGCGACACCCTTTCTTGACGTCTGCTAAGCTATAACGGTCCTCGTAGATATGTTTATATTAAAAAGTCTCCACTTACTAAGCTCGGCCCAAGCGGATTACGTACCTATACTATATTTTCTTCAGAAGTTAGGATTAGAAATTACATTTTTGACAATAACTTCTTTGTTTGTCATCGCAGAGCGGTGGGTTTCATACCATTACTTGTAGAATTGAAATCTGCAGATTTGTATATAATTTAAGGTTTTATATATTGAATAACATACGAGATATCGCCTCATTTTGTGTACGAATTTAAAAATTAAAATAATGTTCTAAATCTAAATGAGCACCTATAGGACTACCAAATTTCGTGTTTCTAATCTTAATACTTGTGACCGCTATTGTACAGACGTCAAAGACACCGACGATGGATGGACAGCACTTTGAAAATTTCTTTTTCAGTTTCCTGAAGTCTTTTTCTTTGCTGCCTAATCTAGCCTGAGATTCTATTTAAAAATATACAGAAATGTAAAACAGCTTGTCATGTTTGGAAACATATTATAATATTATCTAATATAGAGGTGTATCGAGTAACAGGTTTATAGCTTTCACAGCAGGGAGCGTTGTCGTACAGTTAGGTTCGACACACACATTGTAGCCTGTTATTTGCACCAAGAGCAATCTAATGAACGCATTATAACCGGTCTGAACACTGTACGCTCTTTATATGTAGATAAACAACCTACCGATTATGATGAAATATTATTTGAACCACTTTTATGTGAAGTTAGTCCAAAATCGGTCGAAAAATGAAACTATTAGAAAACACACATGATGAAGTTTTACTCAAATTTGGATTAATTATAAGTCAGGTTACCAGAAATATCTACCACTAATTAGTCAATATCTACCAGCATTTACTAAAATCGACCAGAAAATAGTCAATATCTAACAGCAATAAATTAATATCTACCAGTAAATAGACAATATCTACCAACAATTAGTCAATATCTACCAGAAAATAGTCAATATCTACCAGCAATAATTAGTCAATATCTACCAACAATTAGTCAATATCTACCAGCAAATAGTCAATATCTACCAGCAATTAGTCAATATCTACTAGTAAATAGTCAATATCTACCAACAATTAGTCAATATCTACCAGAAAATAGTCAATATCTACCAGTAAATAGTCAATATCTACCAACAATTAGTCAATATCTACCAGAAAATAGTCAATATCTACCAGTAAATAGACAATAATCTACCAGCAAATAGTCAATATCTACCAACAATTAGTCAATATCTACCAGTAAATAGTCAATATCTACCAACAATTAGTCAATATCTACCAGCAAATAGTCAATATCTACCAGCAATTAGTCAATGCCTACAGAAATTAGTCAATATCTATCAGAAATTAGTCAATTTCTACCAGTACTTAATTAATATATACCAGAATAACTCAGTATCTACCAGAAATTAATCCAATCTACTAACAATTAGTCAATCTGCCAGTAATTAGTAATATCATCCAGATATTAGGTAATATCTATCAGAAATTAGTCAATATCTATCAGAAAGTATCTACCAAAAATTGTGACTTAGATATAAAACAACTTGATGGGGCGCCATAAGATACTAACTCTGATAAACGCGTAAAAGTTTTCAACAAAACTTATAGAAATGTTAATCCTTGAAATGAAGACGGACAAATTTTTGAAAATTGATTGTAACATTTGGCGGTTTAATTTACCAGGCACTTAAATATCAGTTAATAGATTTTTACTTTCATTACAACTTTTGTCATTCTCAGTACACGTTGATATGTTTTGTTTAAAATAAAGGAGAATATTTTCCGTTTGTATTTTTTTTCACCTTATCTTAAACCAATTTGTTGAGAATTAAATTCTCTACAAGTTTTTTTGAAAACGTTTACGAGTTTTTCACCCATTTAACAAAGTTATTTTACAGGGAATTTAAAAAAGTATGTTTTCGACACCAATTATTTGTGTTTTACTCCAGTTTTCTCATAAACTACTGGAAATACAGTTCTGAAACCTACTTTTTACAGTTTTTCAGGTCAAATTGCATATAAAACCACCAAATTTGCCCCTTAATTTGGGTTCCAGGGATTACAACAAGACTGAATTTTACAGGAGGATTAGTAATCAGGGTGAAGTCTTTAGCTAGCCAAGTGTTTTACGACATATGTTTATGTGAAGTCTGTTATTTTTTTTGGCCTGTAGAATGAGTTCAGAAAGCGCCTGTAAAACTAAGTGAATCACCCTGAACTTCGGGATTTATTATAAGTAAATTAAAGTTGTGGAATATTTTCGAAAACGTGATAAAGACTTGGACTTGGAGTAATTTCCTATTTTCTGCTATTAATTTACATTCTTTGTAATGCGCGCGCACACACACTAATCAATCCTTAAAAAATTATTCTTCAACTTTTGTTTCGTTAAAAATTTTACTTGAAAAAGAGCGTTGATTACTATCTTACGAAACGTTTAGCATCATACAGAACAAACCTACCAAATCCTGTTCAACTATCCACCAAAAAAATCTGTATCCCTCTCACATGGTCCCATTTATGCAAAACAATGTCCGCCGGAACATCTTTTCTTTCTTACACACGTCGCAAGGTCATCCACATTGGCCAGACCAGTGTTGCCATATTTGTCACATTCCAAACAACACTCCAGCGTTGTTGCCAGAGATGACCTCCCCCCTGATATGACATAAGACCTCTGTCGGCTATTCTCCCCTCTTGTGGAATGTCGACTCGACTGCTCCGTGTTAAATCAAGCTTCCGGTTTTGGTTTTTTTTTCCTTTGTATCTTTGGAGAAGAAAAATATCTTGCGAACTTTGTAACTTGACTCTGGTTGCTGCTACTTGAAGTTATCACAAACAGCTGTGAGAAAAATACACTCTAACTCAAGCATTAAAATTTTTAAATATTCCTATTAAAAGTTGTAAATTTAAAAGAATTTGAACAGTGCTTTCAAAAGAATTTCATTTTTCATTTTTTTTATTGTTACTTTTCAATTACGTACCAACCTAAAATCGTACCAACCTAAAATCGTACCAACATTAAATCGTGTGATGGTTTACATCTTTTAAAAGTTGAATGTGTTCCCTAGAAATAGAAAGATATTTAGACCATGAAGCACTTGTTTAAAGGTGAAAACCTCTCTGTCATCATCCTATTATAAAAAGAATAAAAAAGATAAAATAAATCCCCTAGCTATTCAATAGCTTCGGGGTCGGCAGAGAACAACAGTTGATCAAGAGAGATCTAATAGGAAAGATGAAAGAGAGGGATCTATAAAAAGGTGTAAATCCAGCTGTTTCCTCGCGACTACCAAACGCTTAAAAAGATGTGCAAAATCAATTTAAACTTCCATGGGTGTAAGCAAAAACAATTTTTAATCAAAAATGATTTTAAACTTCCAACTTTGCTGAAGTTGTATTTTAGGTTCATGAAAAGAGTTAAGATATACAAATCGTGACAATTTTTTTTATAGATTCCAAAAATGCATAACCTACATGGTTTGGTCAATAAAACTAAACATATTTACTAATTGATTAATATTAAAATCCGGTGGTTATTTTCCCATCGGGGCCAACATGGTACTTAACCAGTCCCACCATATATACAAGTAAATCTACTAAATGATGTGCTTAAAATTTAGAAATATTAATTGTATTGTTAATATCACAAATGATTGTCACAAATTGTGTCTACAACACCCGTAGGGAATATCTCAACCAACATTTGTAGGGTTAAAACCCGGTAGGAGTAAACTTCATGAAGGGCGTAAAATCTCCTGTAGCATGACCATTTTAGGGGGGCATACTGTCCCATACCATGAATTCTTTCGGGTGGCGCTTGCTCTCCTCTAACATGAATACTTTCGGGTTATGAACTCTCTTTCTCCTTTGACATGAACTCTTTCGAGTGACACAAACTCTCCAATAGCATTAACTCTCTCGAATGGCGCAAGATCTCCTACAGATGAACTCTTTCGGGTGGAGCATGCTCTCCTCTAACATGAACCCTTTTAGGTGTCGCAAACTCTCCTATAGCATGAACTCTTTCGGGTGACAAAAGATCTCCTATACCATTAACTCTCTCGAATGACGCAAGATCTCCTACAGATGAACTCTTTCTGGTGGAGCATGCTCTCCTCTAACATTTACCCTTTTAGGTGTCGCAAACTCTCCTATAGCATGAAGTCTTTCGGGTGACACAAGATCTATTATACCATTAACTCTCTCAAATGGCGCAAGATCTCCTGTAGATGAACTCTTTCTGGTAGAGCATGCTCTCCTCTAACATTTACCCTTTTAGGTATCGCAAAATCTGTTATAGCATGAACTCTTTTGGGTGACACAAGATCTATTATACCATTAACTCTCTCGAATGGCGCAATATCTCCTGTAGATGAACTCTTTCGGGTGGAGCATGCTCTCCTCTAACATGAACCCTTTTAGGTGTCGCAAACTCTCCTATAGCATGAAGTCTTTCGGGTGACACAAGATCTATTTTACCATTAACTCTCTTGAATGACGCAAGATCTATAGATGAACTCTTTCGGGTGGAGCATGCTCTCCTCTAACATTTACCCTTTTAGGTATCGCAAAATCTGTTATAGCATGAACTCTTTTGGGTGACACAAGATCTATTATACCATTAACTCTCTCGAATGGCGCAATATCTCCTGTAGATGAACTCTTTCGGGTGGAGCATGCTCTCCTCTAACATGAACCCTTTTAGGTGTCGCAAACTCTCCTATAGCATGAACTCTTTCGGGTGACACAAGATCTCCTATACCATTAACTCTCTCGAATGACGCAAGATCTATAGATGAACTCTTTCTAGTGGAGCATGCTCTCCTCTAACATTTACCCTTTTAGGTGTCGCAAACTCTCCTATAGCATGAACTCTTTCGGGTGACACAAGATCTATTATACCATTAACTCTCTCGAATGACGCAAGATCTATAGATGAACTCTTTCTGGTGGAGCATCTCTTCTCTAACACTTACCCTTTTAGGTGTCGCAAACTCTCCTATAGCATGAACTCTTTCGGGTGACACAAGATCTATTATACCATTAACTCTCTCGAATGACGCAAGTTCTATAGATGAACTCTTTCTGGTGGAGCATCTCTCCTCTAACATTTACCCTTTTAGGTGTCGCAAACTCTCCTATAGCATGAACTCTTTCGGGTGACACAAGATCTATTATACCATTAACTCTCTCGAATGACGCAAGATCTATAGATGAACTCTTTCTGGTGGAGCATCTCTTCTCTAACACTTACCCTTTTAGGTGTCGCAAAATCTGTTATAGCATGAACTCTTACGGGTGACACAAGATCTATTATACCATTAACTCTCTCGAATGACGCAAGATCTATAGATGAACTCTTTCTGGTGGAGCATCTCTTCTCTAACACTTACCCTTTTAGGTGTCGCAAAAACTGTTATAGCATGAACTCTTACGGGTGACACAAGATCTATTATACCATTAACTCTCTCGAATGACGCAAGATCTATAGATGAACTCTTTCTGGTGGAGCATCTCTTCTCTAACACTTACCCTTTTAGGTGTCGCAAAATCTGTTATAGCATGAACTCTTTCGGGTGACACAAGATCTATTTTACCATTAACTCTCTTGAATGACGCAAGATCTCCTGTAGATGAACTCTTTCTGGTGGAGCATGCTCTCCTCTAACATTTACCCTTTTAGGTGTCGCAAACTCTCCTATAGCATGAAGTCTTTTGGGTGACACAAGATCTATTATACCATTGACTCTCTCGAATGGCGCAAGATCTCCTGTAGATGAACTCTTTCTGGTGGAGCATCTCTTCTCTCACATTTACCCTTTTAGATGCCGCAAAATCTGTTATAGCATGAACTCTTTTGGGTGACACAAGATCTATTATACCATTAACTCTCTCGAATGGCGCAATATCTCCTGTAGATGAACTCTTTCGAGTGGAGCATGCTCTCCTCTAACATTTTCCCTTTTAGGTGTCGCAAAATCTGTTAAAGCATGAACTCTTTCGGATGGCATAAGCTCTACAATAGCATGGAATCTTTCGGATGGTCCAAACTGTCCTTTAGCATGACCTCTTTCAGGTCGCACAAACTATTCTATGATATGAACTTTATCGAGTGACTCAAGCTCTCCTATCTAACAACTGTATATCCAAATTCCACAAAGACTATCTTCCATTAAAAATCAGATTTGTTCCCCCGTACTATATTATAATTTGTCAAACACTCAAACACACACACAAATACCAAAGGCTTCATTATTTAATTTATTTCTCATATACTGTATTTGAAAATAGTATAAAACTAATTTTATTTAATGTAAGATTTATGGCCAAAAGTATACAAAAGAAAGTACGATTTTAAATGTTTTTATAACTCAAAATTTGGATAGGTTAGGTCAGGTTAACATTTTCTCAAAATCTACTCTACCGATTTTCATCAAATTTCTTTCATATGTAGCCTATAAGGACCCAAATAAAACGTATTCATCTCTATATCTCCACAATTCAGGTGAAAAAAAATGAATTACATTTTTTTTTCATGTAATCTTTGGTTAAACCCCTCTCTTTCTTTTTTATTATCAGGTCTCTTTTAACCAACTCTTGTTCTCTTCCAACCTCGACACTATTAGATTACTATATGGTATAGGTCTTTACTTCCATATTTTATAAGACTATTATGACCGAAGGGTTTTTCACCTTTAAGCAACAAGAAAAAAATTTAAGACGTAGTTTATCAAATATAAATAGTTCTGCTGATTTCATTCAAATTTTGATAAAATGTATCATCTAGGATTCTAAACATCAAGTAATACTTGACTTCTCATAAAAAAAAAGTTTTTATTTTTCTAAAAAATCTCTGCTCTGTTAAACAAAAAGAATAATAACTCGATTTAGAACAAAATTATTTTCCATTTGCAGTATCAACAATTTTATTTTTGTTTTCTCAATATATATAAAATATATTCTCCGAAGATTGACGGTATTTCATGAAGAAACAGATCATACCATTAGTACAGTCTTGTAATCAAAGGGGTTCCCTCGCTTCGCTCATAAGATGCGTAATGAGTGCAACAATGCGGTTAATAATTTCCTCCGTGCTTGTAATGAATTGATTACGTAATAATTACAATATTTAGTTGTGTAATTGTCAGATAGGATCTTAAGTGAAGTGGAGTTTTATCTGACATTCCAGGTGGATGACGTAACACCTCAAGTTTTACTGGATTTATCCGATTCTGACGTGGTATAGAGAGAGTTAAATGATGGGTCAAAGAGATATTTGCACTGTTCTACAGCTCAAACGTGTACCTCGGTTTTGAGCATATTTTGGCCATATCTCGGAACTTTATCTTAATTTTTTTTATAACTTAAACTTTTGGGGTAGCTACCGTTAGCAGAAAAAAAAACACAAAAACTGTGAAGATTTTATTTGTGTGTAGGATTTAAAGACCCACACAATATGTAGTAAAAATTCTCTATCTCTCTAAAAATTCTGAGTTGTGAGTTATGGGCGTACTGAAACTGCCCCAACATTTTGGGTACTTTTGAAAAGATGAAACCGCCCCGCTCATTAAAGAGGATTAGGAAGGGTCGCCTCACAAGACTAGAACTGCTGAAATTGTCCCGAGCGCCCAAATAATATTGAAAATTTTATTTTACATGTTACGCTACAGGACCTAATCTAACCTAACCTTACAGGCTTATATGCTTGATTGAGGTAAAATTTAAACACATACTGTCACATACTACCGAAATTGCGCTCGGGGCAATTTCAGCATTTCTGGGTTTCGAGGCGACCCTTCTTGGTCCTTTCATAGTCCTTTCTTGGAACGGGGAAGTTTCATAGTCCCCATGAGTTATAGGTAAAAAAAAAAAAAAAAAAAAAAAAAAATCGGTCACGAACCGCTAAAAAAGAAATTTCAAGTAAAGACTTTATTTATTGAATATCTCGAAAACCATTAATTTACAAAAAATTCACATTAGACAATAAGTTCCTTTTTTAATGACAAACCAAACGGTTTTTTAAATTCGTTTCTGTATTTCAAAGAATAACAGAACATACATAGGAACAGAGTACATGTATATATAATGAAAATAATATAAAATAAACGCCTCTCGTCCTCGAATACTCCAACAGCGTCAAGAGTTGGTCAAGAGAGACCAGATAGGAAACTGTCAAAGAGGGATCTAACCAAAAGAACTTATTTAGCAGTTTTTATTGCACAAATAAATCACCGTTATTAAAAATCACTCTTTGCAATAACTCTGTAACATACTCGCACATTTATGTTGTTATAAATATCACTATTCTGAATAGTGTCTCAGTTTCTATGCATACTTCCATAAGTAGCCTACAACTGCATGACTACAAGTTACGCTACAGGAGTGATTTTCAATAAACGGTGACTTATTTGTGTAGATTTAAAAACTGCTAGATAAGTTTGACAATTATTTTAGGCAGAATGGAATTAATTTTGTTTTCTCATATATAACAGAAATGATGTTTCATATATTATTCAACAAACGTTGAGAAATTTTCTAATTTTCTTCTTAGTTTTCTCGTGGATAAAACGCTACTGTTTAGGTACATTAATCAGTATTGCAGCAGAGAGCAAATAATTGCTGTGTCAAGAGTTCAAGGGTACTAGAAGGTAACACAAACATAACACTCTAATCCCAACTAAATGGCTTTACAACAGCTTTCTAAAATTATCACCTTAAACACTCTCTTGAAAACAA
Source organism: Aphrophora alni (assembly GCA_963513935.1). NCBI lineage: Eukaryota > Metazoa > Arthropoda > Insecta > Hemiptera > Aphrophoridae > Aphrophora > Aphrophora alni. Next base: position 12,515,449 of record OY740774.1, on the reverse strand, counting down.
ACAAATGTATCCCTAGTAGTGACACAAAAGAAGATCTTAAAGCTGGCGAGACAACCTGGGGAGAAGAAGAAATAAGCAGGTGAAACACTGCAGGATTTGTGCACCATTGAACAAGCAGAAAGGTTTTTTGTGGGTGAATAAGAAAAGATAGGTCACTGCGAGCAGGTACTAAGGGTGGGACTTGGAACGGTTTCTTTTAAACCGTAAATCTTGAAATGGGATGATCTGGCAAATGTAACGGACATGTGCAACATATAAAAAATATAAAATATGATCGTACGAAACACGTAAAAATATTGCGTGTGGTCCGTTGAGAATTTTGGGCCTGCAGACGTCAATTTTAGAAATGGTTCAACGAATACAAACACTGTATGCTTTCATTGACTATTTAATAAAAGATTAAACAGTTGCGACAAAATTGACAGAGCTCTACTTCATTATCGTATTGTATAAGAACAGTAAATTCAAATTCAGCTTACTTTTTGATGGAACAGTTTCATTTAAAAATGATAAGGAAATAAATATATTGGTAGCTGTTTGATCTATAGATGAGATGATAAATACAGAACTGTACAAATTAATGACTTCTTCTTGGCAATCCCGAGGGATAACAGCTGGATATACATATTATTCACGTGGTCTTGGGTTAGATCCCTCTCTTCATGTTTCTCCCAGTTCTCTCTTAACCAACTCTTGTTTTCTTCCTTAAGTATTCCAGTTGACAAGAGTCAGAAGGGTTTGACACGTCTAGAGGTTATCCGGTGAGCGTCACATTTGTCTGCTACATTTTTTGCACCCTGCACTTTTATACATGTTGCTGACATTCTGAAAAAAAGTATGAGTTACATAGGTCAACGTTCTAAGATTTATGGTAGTATTAATATATCACCTATCGAAAATACATCACACGTCAATTTTCTCAACTTTAAACATCTATAACGAGTGTGGGTTTATCAAAAAAGTCGTATAATTTTTGGTAGAATTATAAAACACTATAAAATAAAGGGTTTCCACGAGAAATTTTAAAGTTGCCCTATATTGGTTAATAGCGCCCACATTTTTTACGTTTACAAAACGGATTTTTAATTTACATGAAAAAGTAAAGAAGGTTCCACGTTTAGAGTTTTGTGACAGATCTATATTTTAATGGTGGCAAAGATAAATTATCTCTCTGTCTTACCGATATACAGGGTGTCCACGATGACCAGACAACCATTGTGGTCTCTGACATTGTAAGAGGAAACTTTAAATTGGGGATTTCAGTTACTTTTTAATGACTATTACAAATTTGAAATTGAAATTTTAAAATTTCTTCTTCATTTCCCAATCGCGGCCAATTTCATAATTTCTTATAAAAATCTATATATTTTCGAGTGTTTTTGGATTCTATATAAAATTTTAAGACTTTTTTATTCTTACGAATCACTAGAGAACTCTGGTGGAATATACAACGAAAGAAAATCCCCCAAACCGCAATAAAACACTAACAAGACAAAGACTGTATAGTATGTTTATTATACCTTATGTACGTTTCAATAGCACTGCTATCATCTTCTGAGGTACAATACACACTAACCTTAATAACTACAATTACTACTGCAGCGAGGCGTTCCCCCCGCATGTCACGTGATCCTCTCGGTTAATCACAGTTGGCTTCTTCAGGTTAGTATTTATTGTGGTTTTGAGGAATTTTCTTTCATTTTTATTCTTGCCATAATTTTTATAAATCCAACCGTATAGGAGCTTGACTTACTTGACTTATTTCCTTTTATCTCCTATTGGAGCATAGGGCGTCCAGAAGAGCTCTCCATCTGTCCCTGTCTCCAGCAAGTGCCTTCACTTCTCCCCAAGTCTTGTTAACCTCTTTTGCTTCTTTAATAATGGTCCTCTTCCAGGTTTCTCGGGGTATGGTTCCGTCTGGCTTCCTCAGTGTATGTCCTAACCACCTCCACTTCCTCTCTCGAATCTGCAGTTCGACCCGAATTTGACCTGTTTCTCTCCATAAATCCTCGTTTGTAATGATCTCAGGCCAATGAATGTTCATGATACGGCGAAGACACCTATAGGAGCTAGAGTCTTCAAAAGATTGAAAATTGAAAGTTCTGCTTATGTTTAAGCGCCTAATATTGAAAATTGATTTTAACAATTAAATGTCGGCAAGTAAAAACAATAAAATTGTTTTATAATTGTTTGACAATAAAATATAGGGAGTTACATAAGAAATTAAGCCGCCATATTGGAAAATAACGGACGAATTTCTGTATTCCAATTTCATATTTTTAATGGTCATTAAATTGTAAGTGATGTCGCACATTCTAAATTTACTATAAATCTTGTAATTTTAGAGCCCGTTAAAGCGGACACCCTGTATATTCATAATATAAGAATTTAAAATGATTAAACGTTAATTTTAAAAACAAAGTAACTGAATATCTTCTCTACTTCAAAATTGTCGATTTGAAGATGAATTACAGTAACACGTGGACAAAATGTCAGCATTAAAATAACAATAATACTTAACCTAACTTTTTACTTTCAGAAACAAGTTGATGGAAACCATCATGGTACTTACCCAGCCGGATCGTACAATGTCTTACAAGCTGATGATTTATAGGTTATGTAATGCCCAAAAGTTGGTTTCTTGGGCCTTGTAGGAATTGTTAAATTGTATTGGTAGATCAAAGGATCTTATTCCGTAGAGTAAGTTTGTTTAAAACAGTTGTTACACAGGTTTACTGAATATCGTAATTGTGTATATCACTACTTTCTTGAAATTGCTAGGTTAGGTTAGGTTACTTTTTTGACGTTAGCTCGTGTCAGTGTCACACCCTACCGGGCCTCGTAGCTGTACACATGTGAAAAGCCCCACTCGTTACGCTCGTATAGGTGAGTCGACCTTGTAACATCTCGTAACTACAAATATCATACATTCTAATTCAGGGTTCGAAATTATATATTTGTACAATAACTTCGCTATTTGTCATCGTAAAGAGGTCGGGGTTGGTACCATCATATGCAGAATTTAAATCTGCAAATGTTCATCTAACTTAGTCTGTTACAAATTGTATAATACACGAAATATTAACAAAAAGTTTTTAAATGGCCGCCGTTTTGACTTTTTCAATTCGATTTTACTGAACATCAATAGGGTTCTATATGTGGAACCTAACCTAACCTAAACTTCTTACTAATCTTCCTAACTAATCTGTTTTTAACTTCAAACAGATCAGTCAAATAAATGGATTTCCAACTTACCCTATACTTTGTATAGACATTAATTTTAAAAACAAAGTAGGCCTATTTAACTGCTCCAAAATTGTCGATTTAAAAACAAATAATATGAAGTGTGAATACACAATGTAGCTGTACATAATTTCAGCATATAACAACTAACCTAACCTAACCTAACCTAACCTAACCTAACCTAACCTAACCTAACCTAAACTAACCTAACCTAACCTAACCTTACCTTACCTAATCTAAGCTAACCTAATTTAACTGCTCCAAAATTGTCGATTTAAAAACAAATAATATGAACTGTGAATACACAATGTAGCTGTACATAATTTCAGCATATAACAACTAACCTAACCTAACCTAACCTAACCTTACCTAATCTAACCTAACCTAACCTAACCTAACCTAACCTAACCTAACCTAACCTAACCTAACCTAACCTTACCTTACCTAATCTAACCTAACCTAACATAACCTAACCTAACCTAACCTAACCTAACCTAATTTAACTGCTCCAAAATTGTTGATTTAAAAACAAATATTATGAAGTGTGAATACACAATGTAGCTGTAGACTACATAATTTCAGCATATAACAACTAACCTAACCTAACCTAACCTAACCTAACCTAACCTAACCTAACCTAACCTAACCTAACCTAACCTAAACTAACCTAACCTAACCTAAACTAACCTAACCTAACCTAACCTAACCTAACCTAACCTAACCTAACCTAACTTTTTACTTTCAAGAAATAGAAACGGAATTACAAACGTGACATTTAGTAAAGTAGGAAGAAATACACCGTTTATTTTCCTGGTTCTAAGACAAGGTGAGTAGGCCTGATCGAGTCTCTTCCTCGTCCTGTGTATCTTCATGGTCAAGGCAAACTGCTACGACCTGGTCTAGACCGAATAAACCTTTTGTATTTAATGCACTCGTAAAAAATACAAAAGATGTGCTGCAAGCAAACAATGGTGGCGAGTTCATTACCATAATGTTTATAGCTTTCTCATAGATACTTTGTGGTATCAAAGGTTGCGTTATTTATTGGTTATCACGGAAATGTCCATTTTGTGTTGAAAAACTGGTTGTAATGAAACGTAGAGATCGACAACCTATCCTTCCGCCTTCATTTTTTATAACTCAGATTTTGAGAATCCTGACAAGATCAAAATTTTTCTCAAAATTCAAATGAAACTATTTTGAATACATTTTCCAAAAATCTAGCTTTTAGAAGTCCAAACAAAACCTAACAAGTTGACACCTCTCAAAAATAAACTCTCAATAAAAAGTTTTTTTTTTAAAGTTCACACCTTTTCTATGAAATATTACACTCAGAGGCCTGGCACATTTTAGTGAGTACGGTGGGAATCTCAAAGGACTCTATCTGGATCTAAACATTTCTTACTCACTGGCATTAGAGTAACTCATCTTTCTACCCCCTCCCCTTCCGCTTAAGTCCGTCTTCGGTCTGTTTCTTCCCAAATACCACACTTTGTTCACCCCTTCTCATTTCTAGTCTTCACTTCTCAATGGCTCAATTTAGTGAGTAAGGGCTTGGCAATCCTATCATTTCAAACAATAATGATGGGAAAATTACAAGTGACATGTTATTTTAAAGGTTAAATACAAACGTGCTCTAGTTTAAAATTTGTTTCTTCTCACTTCACTTTCTCATATAGGACTTGTTACGTAATGGGTCGAAAAATCGCGAGATTTTTCGAATAAATTCCTTTTAAGTTCCCTGAACCAAAAAACTGGTTTCAACACTTGATTTATCTGGTTCAACCTCTCCACGGACGCTAGTGAACTTCACGAAATCAGGCGAAGGTATATCTTGGGTAATAACTTTTATTTCGCTCTCTTAATTGCAATTGAATCTAAAGACGTCTACTGGAAAACAAAGAAAAACGTCTGTACAAATTTTAGAACAGTTTTCTGGTCTGAGAGCGAAAACTGGACACTCATACAAGCGGTAGAGAATCGACTTAATGACTTTGGAAAGGTAATTTTAAGAAAAATTATCAGTAGAGATCCGGACAGTTGAGAACAAAAATGGTGGGGGTACCCCCACCCCTCCCCCCTCCCCTCTTGGCCCCTCCCCCTTTGCCCCTCCCCCTCCCCTCCCCCTTTGCCCCTCCCCCTTTGCCCCTCCCCCCTTTGCCCCCCTCTTTGCCCCTCCCCCCTTGCCCCTCCCCCTTTGCCCCTCCCCCTTTGCCCCTCCCCCTTTGCCCCTCCCCTTTAGGCCCCTTCCCTTCCCCCATTGGTCCCCCACCCCTCCCCCTGCCCCTCCCCTTTAGGCCCCTTCCCTTCCCCCATTGGTCCCCCACCTCCTCCCACCCCTCTCCTTGCCCCTCCCCTTTAGGCCCCTTCCCTTCCCCCATTGGTCCCCTCACCTCCTCCCCCTGCCCCTCCCCTGTAGGCCCCTCCCCTTTAGGCCCCTTCCCTTCCCCCATTGGTCCCTCCACTCGTGACGTATTGTCGAGACACACACACACACACATGACGTCATACACACATGACGTCATACACTTAACTTTTTTAATACCAGCGGGATTCGAACCTGTGAAGTTTGGATTTGAAGGCGGACACGCTACCGACTGAGCTATCGTGCATAGTATTACAAGTCGGATATTTAACGCAGTATATAAGCCGCCATGTTGTAACCGCAATAATGTGTTATATATAATGTGTTAAGATAGTTAACCTAACCTATAAGTGTCCTACTTTTGCCCATCCACAGCCTATCAGCTGTTACAATAATGTGTCATATAATTATATAATCTGTTAAGATAGTTAACCTAAAGATTCCCACTTTTGCCCATCCACAGCCAATCAGCTGTTACAATAATGTGTTATATATTTATATAATGTGTTAAGATAGTTAACCTAACCTCATAGTATTACAAGTCGGATATTTAACGCAGTATATAAGCCGCCATGTTGTAACCGAACGCCAGAACATTTCGTAGAAGTTCGGACACGAACCCCTTACCGTAAGACTTACCGAGTTTTTCGCGACCGCGAAAAACTCGCGTAAGTCTCACGGTACGGGTCTGACCCGAACTTCCGGGTTTAGGAGCTGTGGAATAGGGTTCTAAGAATCAGATAAGTATATTGACCACAGTGAATAATAAGTATATTTACAACGGTGAACTATACTACATTGGTTAAATATAAACTAGTTAAACATATATTTAACAGCTATAATGGTGAAAATTATACTACATAGTATATTGGCAACAGTGGATAATAAGTATATTTACAACGGTGGACTATACTACATTGGTTAAATATAAACTAGTTAAACATATATCTAACAGCTATAATGGTGAAAATTATACTACATATTTAATCACATTGGTTTACAAGTACCTAACACGGAAGCTAAATGTATATCACATAGGTTTACAGTTGAATATGAAAGTTTAAACATATAGGTATACAAAAGGCCTTATAATTGAATACGAAAGTGTAAACATATAGGTATACAAAATGTCAAAGAATTTGTAACATGTGAGCCAAAGCACGAATGTGGTACATGTATATCATATCAATAAATTTCCCTGTAATGGTATTATAGAGGTTAACCTGACCATCCCGTAATGTATAAAACGGCCGATTTCGATTTCAACAGCTCATACACACAACACCATGGGGAAGAAACACTTGGTTAACGTAAGGAAAATGGAGACAAGATACGAACGCCGTAAGGTGGAGAGAGATATAAGAAAAATTCAGGCAGGTGTTAAAAGGTAAGTCTATGGTAAATTTGTGTAGCTGAAAAAGTTTTGTACAGACTATATGTAATGATATACAAAAATATTAGTTGAAAAAGTTTTGTAATGATATACAAAAAATTATTAGGAAAGCGTTCACTTTGCTGTATAGGTTAACTTAAAACAAACAAAAAAAAAACCGTTTGTAATGATATACAAAAAATAGAAGTTATCTCAGAGGTCAAATAATCTCTTTTTTTTTTGTAGTTGAAAAAGTTTTGTTCAGACCGTATGTAATGATATACAAATATTATTAGTCACATTGCTGTATAGTTAAAAACTGTTTGTAATGATATACAAAAATTATTAGTTACCGCAGAGGAAATAACTTGTGTAGGTGAAAAAGTTTTGTACAGCATGTTTGTAACGATATACAAAAAATTATTAGGAAAAATTATTAGTTACCGCAGAGGAAATAACTTGTGTAGGTGAAAAAGTTTTGTACAGCATGTTTGTAACGATATACAAAAAATTATTAGAAAAGCGTTCACTTTGCTATATAGGTTAACTTAAAACAAAAAAAAAACCGTTTGTAATGATATACAAAAAACAGTAGTTATCTCAGAGGTCAAATAATCTCTTTTTTGTAGTTGAAAAAGTTTTGTTTAGACCGTATGTAATGATATACAAATATTATTAGTCACATTACTGTATAGGTTAACTTTAAAAAACTGTTTGTAACGATATACAAAAAAAATAATAGTTACCTCAGTAAATTGAGTTCACTTTATTGTATAGGCTAACTGAAAACAAAATAAAAACAATTGTGTGTTTTACTTTGTTTCAGAGAAATCATGAATACCCTAAGGGCCCTTCAAGCCTCCGGTGAGTCCCGGGTGGTATGGACCTTCAGGTCAACCATCGATTGGCGTCCAGCTGCCGCGAGGGACCATCAAAACGTAGAGTCGATACCACCAACGCCATGTCAGGAAGATGGTGATCAGTTACCGACTCTGGAAGAGTTGCTGGATATGGATCCAGGCGATCTAGTACAGATTCCGGAGGAAGAACTGATTGCCATCGAAAGAATGTTGGAATAAAAAAAAATAATAATAAATGTATATTAAAATTTACAAGGTGTTTTATTTGAAACTTCCAGTGTACATAAAGTATATCTAATGTAATCGGTATTGAAATAAAAAACGGCCTATACATTAATTTCATCAAAATCTCTAAAGCGATGTTTGAGACAGAAACATACTTCGCGTGTGTTACAAATTAGGTCCTATACAAATTTACATGTGAAATAATCGGGACTAAGACACCTAATTACCGTCTATAAAAATGAAATGTATTAATACTTAAATAAATATTGTTTAGTCATTTGTTCCATCAAAATCTCTAAAGCGTTGTTTGAGACAAATCAGCACACCGCCTTGTAGTACCAATCAAAAACTGTCTATACATTAATTTTATCAAAATCTCTAAAGCGATGTTTGAAACGGAAACATACTTCGCGTGTGTTACAAATTAAGTCGTATACAAATATACCGTCTATAAAAATGAAATGTATTAATACTTAAATAAAATGTGTCGTGTTATATGCTTTGTTAGAGACAAAAACATATATCATGTGTAAGACAAATTAACTCTATACACTGATTTATAAGAATTAAGTAAAAGAAAGAAAGAATGTCAAGCGTGCCACCTTACAAGAGCCTCGATCGATTAGCATACCGGTTCTCTAATGATTACAAAGCCTCCGGCTGTTTTGTTGAACACATCACGTACGTATTGGCAGCATTCACCCACGTATTACATATCCTCCCACCATTAACAAGACAATATATAAACAACTGCGTATGGGCTCATTAATTCACTCTACATTTAATGTAGAGTCAGCTTTTAGCATTAGATATTAAGTAGTTGTAAATATAATATGTTTTGCTTGTAAAACATATTATTATAAACTTGTTAGATAATAATTAGTTTAAATTATATTAATTAGTTTAAATTATATTAATTACTTTTATAAGCCGAAAAACAAACAACTCGCATACGGGTTTTGCGGCGGGTTGAAGATCTATACGATCTTTGCTTTTAAAACATATTATTATAAACTTGTTAGATAATAATTAGTTTTAATTATATTAATTACTTTTATAAGCCGAAAAACAAACAACTCGCATACGGGTTTTGCGGCGGGTTGAAGATCTATACGATCTTTGCTTTTAAAACATATTATTATTATAAACCTGTTAGATAATAATTAGTTTAAATTATATTAATTAGTTTAAATTATATTAATTACTTTTATAAGCCGAAAAACAAACAACTCGCATACGGGTTTTGCGGCGGGTTGAAGATCTATACGATCTTTGCTTTTAAAACATATTATTATAAACTTGTTAGATAATAATTAGTTTAAATTATATTAATTAGTTTAAATTATATTAATTACTTTTATAAGCCGAAAAACAAACAACTCGCATACGGGTTTTGCGGCGGGTTGAAGATCTATACGATCTTTGCTTTTAAAACATATTATTATTATAAACCTGTTAGATAATAATTAGTTTAAATTATATTAATTAGTTTAAATTATATTAATTACTTTTATAAGCCGAAAAACAAACAACTCGCATACGGGTTTTGCGGCGGGTTGAAGATCTATACGATCTTTGCTTTTAAAACATATTATTATTATAAACTTGTTAGATAATAATTAGTTTAAATTATATTAATTAGTTTAAATTATATTAATTACTTTTATAAGCCGAAAAACAAACAACTCGCATACGGGTTTTGCGGCGGGTTGAAGATCTATACGATCTTTGCTTTTAAAACATATTATTATAAACTTGTTAGATAATAATTAGTTTAAATTATATTAATTACCTTTATAAGCCGAAAAACAAACAACTCGCATACGGGTTTTGCGGCGGGTTGAAGATCTATACGATCTTTGCTTTTAAAACATATTATTATAAACTTGTTAGATAAAACAATAAACAATATTTAGTTAAACGAAAGTAGTGTCGCTAGTGGTTAGGCAGCCTAATTAAAGTCAATCCCTGATATCTATGTAAAAAATACGCGTACGGTGGCAGCTATCTTTTCTCTACATAGGCCGCAATGCTTTAATTTGAGTGAACAATTCGTACAAGCCAATAAATGGCCACAAGGCAACAAACAAACTTCTATATCCGATTCGTAGCATATTTTACAAAGCCTACACTCGCAGGTCGAACTGCTGCTGCTGCTGCTGCTATGTAACGTGTTACTTCGTTCCATTGCTCTCAGTGCTCTTATATATCTACATCTATTAAGTGACCATTTGTAATGCTCGATAATTGGGTCCTCGCTCGGCTCCCAATCTTTGAGACCCAAGCCACAGGCATAACAGCATACACGATCTTCAAAGCCTAGATAAAAAAAGCCAGCTTCGGACAATTTGATCGGTGACAAGGAATGTTTCCAATTTGAATAGCTACTCAATCGCGCAGCGTACGTAGAGTATGCACTGTGACGTACATTCACTAGAGCGATACAATCCGTCCACATGTTCCTTGCTGGCGTCTCAGCTCGATACTGAAACGAAATAGACTTGTCCTCTGTGTTTTCACGGGGTTGGAACCGTCACGTGGTACAGTGAAGCTGTTCCTCGTGCTCACATTACAAGCCGGGGCAAGCAGAAGGCTTTACCCCTTGTGGAAATAGCCCCAAATCCATCGCTATTTCCTGTGACCACCACTCCATTACAAAATTGTGGCCTCCAAAATTTTTTTTGTTGTTTTAATGTTTTTTTGTTTTTTTTGTTTTTTTTGTTTTTTTTAAATTTATGTTACAAATTTACTTCAAGCCACATAGGTTTACGAGAGAATTAACTCTGCGCCAGGGACCTAAGAAACACACACACACACACACACAGGTTTACGAGAGAATTAACTCCTCGCCAGGGACCTAAGAAACACACACAACTCAAATTAGGCTAGAAGTAAATCGTAATAACTTTTAGCACTTTTTAGTGCACATTTACTATCTACGTTACTATTATGCTGAGGTAATATACAGTTAATGTTATTGTTATAGGTGAATTTCTCTTCTCGAGGCAATTCCATGACGTGAGGATGGAATTGTCTCAAAAACAGTGCCTTTTCCAATCCTTTTGTGAAAAGTGTTGCAAAAGGCTTGCACAAAGTGCGTATCGTGTCCTCGTTGTAAGGTACACCGCCTTCATCCCATCTGATATAGTGGAAACGTGATTGTAGCCAACGAGCCGATTTTTGAGATTTTTCGTTAAGGAGAGAAAATCTGTAGGGCGGTTTAAAGACCGTAACACTTTGAAAGTGATCACCGACAATGGCCAATTCTTTGACTATATACTTGTTGTCGTTATCGTGAAACGCGTGAAATTCAACTACCGCCGCTTGCATGTTTTTTAAACAAGCTCACTTCGTCGTACAGTTTGTCCGCTTCGGGGAGTGTGCTAGATACGAGCTCGTCGCTGGCCAAGATCTCAATGATGTAGGAGCGTAACTCTTCCTCGATATAAAACAATTCGGCGACACGTCTGGACACGAGCGGCATACTCTCCTCGAATAGCTTCCATTCGTCAGCGGTCAAGGTCATACAATGTTGCCCATCGTACAATTGAACGTAACGTTTACCGAAAGTAGTCCGTACTATTACGTCACCGATACTCATGTCGAATTTTAACGTACTCTTGCTGCCGAGAGCAGCCGTTATAAATTTTAAATTAATCGACAATCCGTCGAGTAGATTATGATTTAAGTAAACAAATTTTTTACCACTCTGTACTAAAAGTCCGAGAGTAAAACCCGTATGCTGGAACAAACCGGTTGCTATGAATTTAGTACACTCTTTGTTTAGGAAATGAACGGATTTAAGAAAAATTCCCAAAGGGAGGTTAGGTGGCACCTGACGTTTGGTAGGAGCTCGCTCCACGTCCATCTTGCTCGGATCCATTGTCTCGACTGACCGACGGCGACAGTTACAACTGACTTCTTTGATAAAATGACGAAAGATTGTGCAAATAACCTGTCTCAAGTTCCGGTTCGATTAGAACCAATGGGAACTCGTGTAGACGGGCATCATCGAAATCGAATTGATAGTATTTTTCGTCGCTTATATCATCCTCCCCACAACTGACACAATAATGGTTGCGATAAACCATCCCCACCCCACCCACTAAAACGTAAACCGAATCCGAAGACGGGCCGATGTCACCCGAAGATAGCCGACTCTTTAAACCTGTATAGACATGTTCCGATACTTGCGACTTATCGACATGATATTTGTCGTCATCGTCGCCATCGTAGATATACTCTGTGAATGTCAAGATCAACTGATTGTCTATTTCACTAGGGTTGAATAAATAATATAGTTTGCTTTCGCTAAAAAAGTCCTGTAAATCCGATATTCTATCCTTAGGCACGAGCCTGAGGAAGGCATGAACGACTCCTGGGTATGTGGTGCACATGATGTCTCGATCGTGAATGACTGGATCGATGATTGTATCGTATTATAAGAGAGAGACTTTGCGCATGCGCACTTATACCATCACCTTTTTGACTGTACCCGAAAGGAGAGTGTACACGATATGCGAGTCGTGTAGAATGAGACAGTAGGCTGTAGTATTGGCCGGTATATTTTCACTTGCCTCTATTTCTAGGCGTACGTCCACAGGGCCCGATTTAATGGAATCGTTCTGTTTGGAACAGTCTATTACAAATATCGGGGCTCGAGATTCAAATGTGTCCAAATCGAGGGACGGAGATGATTCACGCATGTAATACGATTGTTGAAAACGTGTATACATTTCGTACATAGTGGAAACGTCACCGTGCAGATTGTCGTAGGGAAAGTAGAGAGAATTCAAGTACAGTTTTACATTGGTAATTTTGCAACGATCAAACAGACCGGCGTCCTTTTTGATCTGATTCTTCCGATCCGTCTGAAAAGCCAGAATAACGTATCGAGGTTTCTCCAGCTGGTTAGCCGTTTTGACCGTCCACGATAATTGACTCGTCTGAGGCAATGTTGGAAACTCGTAAATCTCCCACGAACGGAATGGTACGTGAATGGGGCTGTCTCGTTCGATCATTTTCAAAATTTTCAATCTATAGGCATCGGTCACCGTCAGGTGAGGAACCCTCCATTGTATCGTGGTTATTTCGAGTGTTATTTCCGTAGCATCGGCACTGTAAACGGCGTTCAAATCACTCGACGAACGCAAAAGTATGAGTTCCTGTTTCACGTTGACAACTATCCTCTTGTAGTCTTCAAAAAGACCCATTAACATTTTCAACGGGACGCAGAGTGTAAAGTCTGACGTCACAACTTTCATTTCTCCAACCCCTAACCAACCGGCGTTGCCGAGTTTATTCTTTTCACTCTCACGCAACGACAAAAGATTTTTCAGTGTACTCGTGATGCCTACATTTCTCGTACGGTCCACTTCGCCGGCGGATATCTCGTAACGTATATCGTCAAAGAGAAAAGCTACAGCGTTATTGACCAACTTGACCGTGGCAGCTCCACCGGTCAGCGTTTTACCACTTACTTTACCCTTTATATACAATTGACTTTCAAACGGTGACGTCATCACGTCCTGTTGATTTATGGGAATACGAATTTCATCATTATTGCCGTACGTTGATGACGCATACGGTCTATGCGAATGGTATTCCAGACCACTGATGACGTCATTGTACTCTGCAGCACTATCGATTGCCAACAGATCCATTTTTCACTTTAAAACCTAAAGCTCTCAGGAACAGGATATTTCGTCGTGTTAACTCGACCGAGGATTGATGTATACTGATGCGAGTCTGAGTACGACCGCTATTAATAACGAGACCCATTTCCCTTACGTAGATGTAGTCTGACAGAGACTGTTTCACCTCGGAAATCTATAGGAGCACCGTTCTGATCAGTTAGACGTACTGTTATGTTATGAATATTTTTCACCTTGACAGGTAGATATATGATCGACGGTGGAGTGTCGACAATCTTGTAACCGGGCGGAACCTGAGGAAAAAACTCGTGCATAACGTGAGACTCTATACCGTTCTGAAAGGAACCGGTCACAATGTTACATTCTATGCGGATCACATTCACTTTAATAATATCGACCGGTAAATCGGATTCGTGTTTAGTATTGGCTTCCAATTTACCGCTCTTAAAACCGAGTAATTTTCCGATAGAAGCGTCGTTATCGAAATGAATCGTTGCAGAACACCTAATCTCCGCTTTAAGTGTGTTATTGTTCGGCTTGAGTGAAAATGTCACCCCCGACGGCAGTTGGGTTTTGATATATTTTTCAATGTCCTCGATTTCGTAAGAACCCGTGGGAATACTAATGGTGACATCAGAATCGTCGCCGACGATTCGTAGCTTGTTATTTATACCTTCAGTTATATTGGGGATGGAATTGTAAGTGGCAAAATCTATGAGACCGATTTCCCACTCGTCATCAACGCTCAGTTCTATGATTGGAAAAAAATCGCAAGCGATTACAGGTCCACTACCGCTCAGAACAATGCTCATTGTTGCGATAGAAACTTTAGGCACAAATGTCCGCAGACAACTGAGTTGTCACTCTGATGACGTCTGTAATTATAGTGAAGATTGGCGTTGGAACCGAAATATCTAGACAGTTCGATAGGGGGCCTAAGATTACCGAAACTATCAAAGTACTCTACGTTAGGTCCACTTTTCCTATAGCATACCCAATGGGTACCCTCTCCCGAAATAGTGTCCAGATTCACAATGGCCGACTCGTTTTGCAAAGGTTGTACGGGTAGAGTGTCCCTCATATAGACTCCTCTGAAATGTGGTATTTTCAGTTTAACAGCGTATTTTTCGAGGTCAATGTTAGTCAGAGGTTTTATCGGGATCGAATCTATCGGCGTTTTTTTTTACACGTTCGTCGCCTTCGTCGTCGTCCCGAGCCCCCTACGTAAGGTTTTAAATAAAGTCCCTTGCCCTTCAATCGACTCAACAGTTGGTGAACCGTGAGCTTTCTTCCCCCTCTCTTCCGTCTCCGCCCACCTCCTAACTTTGTTTTCGCTTTCATAGCGGCCGATACGGCCAACGCAGCAGCGCGTTCGGCTAAAGATGCGTCCCCTGCTTTAACCCTACTCCAAGCTTTACCCGCTAATCTATCGTCCGCCTGTCTGCGATTTTCCGAATCACTATATTTACTGTACGCTATATCGTGCTCTTTACAAGCTTCGTCCAACGGATTGATTCCTCTATCACCACGAGCTAATCTCTTGGCTAGTTTTGTACCGGGACCGCAATAATTGTACGACGGTAGATGTAGTTCGACCGGTAATAGATCGATAGCTTTATTTAAAACCGTGTCACCAGCACTCAATAACCTAGACACAAGTCCATGTCCTTTCTTCACCGCTCTTCGTCTACGACTGAGCGATGTTGATCGTTGCACCGCCATTTCTATACTGTTGACACAGAATCTATGCACGAGTATAAATTATCTCCGATAGTAGTGTGTACAACTCCCTGAGACGATTCTCTTTCATACAAGTGATTTTTAACACATCTAAAATATCGGTATAAACCTCCGTGACGTAACCCAAAAACTCATTGTAGCCGTACACATTATTCTCACCGAAGAAGTAGAGATTACCGTCTATATATTTGAAACCTCCTTTTACAGTATTCGGTACACCGTTGTAGAGATCGGTAATCAGACCTTCGTGTAGGCCTATGCTGGAGCACTCATCGTGTCTAAGCACATAACTATTATCGTACAACACCATCGTCATACCCCGATTATCATTTAGTACAACGTTTATGTGACTTTTTATCTTTCTACCGAGCCAATCTTCGAGTCTATACATGTACTTTCTTCGTAGACTAGGATAGTTGACGCCGTATACAGACGTGTTTGTTATTAAAACTATGTCGCTATTGGGTGCCTGATAAATCGAGTCGATACGTACAAAGTCTCTCGGTAAATAATCCAACCAATCTGTTATCAATTCGGGTACTAGATTTCCTACTCTTTTCGTCTCGTCCAAAGGTATTATCCACACGTATTTCTCGTAAAACAGATATATATGTTTATTAGCTATAAACACTGTATTGATCTTACGTCTTATCTTACATAGATCAGGGGGAGAAACGGGTGACTTGGGGGTAGTAATTTTTGGGGGCGGTTTTGTTGTTGTTGTTGTCGGCCGTGGAGTTGTCGTGGTAGTGGTAGTGGTAGTGGTCGTTGTGAGAGGTCCGTATAACTGTTGTATAGCGGAAATAGTGTCAGGGGAGAGATCCAACTGATACATATCTGTAATGTTTCTAGGTGGAATAGAATAGCGAAACATTGTGGAGGTGTGACTGGGTGAATGGTGTAGACCTAGGGCGTGTCCGATTTCGTGTACAAGGACCGTATAGAATGATTGATGACTATTTGAGGGTAGATTCATACTAAAGTCCCAATTTTCCTCCATATCGAAATGAATTTCCGTCTGCTTTGTGGTCAGCGTGGGTAGAGTTGCGTGTGCAAGGGTGCCACCTCTACCGCCGAAATCGCTAAAACACTTATTACCACCGTTGACCAAATTAATATGATCTTGTTCACCAAAAGAAATGACTATATTGGGTAGTGAGCTATCGCGAAAAAATTTCAAATTGGAATGTCGACTCCAAAGGTTGAAAGCGTGCTGTACAGTTTTCATTTGTTCACGGTTTCCGGTACCGTACATGTACCACGTTAGCGTAGTATTTATCCATCTAAATTGTCCCGACGCGTCGAGTGGATTAACACTATCGTTATAGCCGCAATATCCATAACCCGCTACATCTACTGTAGTAGTAGTAGTAGTAGTACTGTCGCTGAAATCATCAGCGAGACTCGTCGCGTTGCAACAGAGTACAAAGACGACAACCGCTTCGGTCAAAGTCATGTTTACAAATGAGAGTGAATCCGGATGTTTAGCTTTATATGAGTAATTATTCCTTATCGCTCCCCGAACCCCATAGTGATCTCCAGTTCGTTACTCGGTCTTTGGAAACATCCACTTTACTGTATTCTCTCTTAATAACACGAGCGAAAGCGATAAGTTCCGATTTACTGTACGCCTTAAAACCATTTTCCAACGCCTTTATAGAGCCGGCCAATTGTGCCACTGTAATTGCATCCGTATCGACATCGCCTTTGGCGACATTACAGATACGTTTCCCCTCGGCGTTAAAACAATCGCCATTTTTCAACAACAACACATTGTTCCTTATCCACGTCTCCAATTCTCGAATGTATGTTTTCAACTGTCTTAAAGTCACTACATCCATATCATCGACGGCATCGGCTACACTAGTTATCCTCTTATCTTCGGCATTGAAAACCGATTCACCGGATGTCGGTGATTGGTGTAGATGTACGGTATTTTCCATGAGGAAAATCAAAGTGACAGCATCATCGGCGTAGACGGGAGAACCGACACTTGCAATCCGACGATGAAGAAAATAATACCCCATATGGTCGGATACAATACTTTTATTGTCAACGTACATCTTATTGGCGGCGTCCGTCTTACTAGAGGGATACTTTAAATTACAGATTCTAGCGTTACGTGCATCAAAGGCTCCCGCTTCCACCTCATCGCTCCCCTCCAAATTTTTCAAGAGAAAATTTTTCCTGGCGTATGCTATGTTGACGGCATCACCGTCGTCTATAGGTTCACCTACATCTTGTATTCGACTCTGTCTAACGGAATAGTCGGTCATAAGTTTAATCGGTATTAAAGATTCGAGATATCCTCTCGTTACAGCGTCATCGGTATCTTTAGTCGGACCCAGACCGCCCAAGGGTATGCCCTTTGTGTGATATTTTTGTGCGACTTTATCAAAGGTTATACACGTCTTATCCACAGTGTCTAAATTTACAGCATCTTTTTCCGTTAGAGGAGCGCCTACATTACGCAAGAGTTTACCCTTTATATCGTAATTCCCCTCAGGGGTAAGGTCGTACCCTCTAACTATCGGTTGGGTGGAGGAGGATAAAGCCCTTCTCACCGAATAACGTCCGAACTTGTCGACACTCATCGTATCAATGACCGTATCTTTCTATTACCCGAACCTTTTATGAATCCTGCCTCTCGTAGTTCCTCAACGATGGAGGCGATTTCATTTGCGTGACCCGTATGTCCGGCATCGTGAGATGCCAACAAAAGTCTCAGTCTGTCACACAACTCATTCGGATCGTCCCAGTATGAATAACCTCTACCGCTAACGTTTTTAGGTGGGAATAAACGCATTATAATGTTTTTATATTTATACGATCTGTTACTATTAATGCGTCCGTTCGGATCGTGTAATTGTTTGTGTGCACTGGACGCCAAACAGATATCTCTATACGCTCGTAAATCGTCCTCGGTATATATTTCATCATCGGGTATACGCTTAAACACCAACTCGTACAATCCGGGCGTCCCTTTATAGTGAACTCCGTCAATTATAAGTTTACCATCGTCAGACAACTGAAGCGTCTTGTTACCGATCATAATAGAGTCGGCTCCGATTTTCGGTCCGTAACTGTGATCTATATTCTGACTACGGACGGTATCTTTAATCATTTTGAGCATATACTTTCGTGCCAGCGGATGTTTGAAAGTACTGTTTACCCATTTTTCAGATTCACTTTGCCCTTCGGGTGTAGACAATAGCTCCGATACACTGGTCTGCGGCGGACCCGGAGTTTCTGCAATTACTTCGGTATCCATAAAACTAGGAGAACCCCACACATCCCCCACCCCCTCCTCCACCTCATCCCCTCCCTCCTCCACCTCATCACCTCCCTCCACCTTATCCCCTCCCATCTCGGCGATCTCGTTCTTTACTTCGGCTTTGACATCGGGTGCAGACGGCGAACCCTTTATTTTCGACAACTCTTTGAGTATAGGGCTATATTTTTTTGTGAGCATTAGTTCAGAGTCTACGTCACCGTATCGCATTCGACGATATTTTCTCTTGATAGCGTCCTTCAACAGTGCAATCTCCATCGTTAGTACGTCCTGCTGTCGACGATCGGCCATTACGGAAGTTCCAAACTACTTTTTCCTAGACACAGAGGAACCGTATAATATCACCGGCGGATGCCACCGGACCACAGTGGCAATTCGTACACGTGCCTGTCGAAACGACTAATGAGCTCTGTGTTGTCGGTACTGGGAAATATATAGGTGCGTTTGTCACGCCATGCACATCATTGTACGTGTAGATACGCATTTATATATCCTTCACGATACGATCAAAGCCGATACGATAGCGACCGTTTACTATTTCGCTGTCTTTGTCTATAACGACAAATCCGTGTTTCTCTTTCCAGGCCGCGGCGCAAATGTTTTGAAAAACTTTAAACGATACGTCAGGTGTGACGTGATCAGAATAAACGTGACGTAAATTCATGTCATCCTGTTTAAACAGGATCAACAGGTTGGCGTTGTCACGAATCAATTGTTTCGGTATACGACTGTAGGTTTGACCCAAATAAAAAGAGTCTATATCGTTGTGACGGCCCATGGTGAAATAGTTACGTATATTGTCATGTTTTTCACAGGCAATATCGTCAAAAATCATCACGGAATTCGGTTTAGCTTCACTAGGCGGTATAACGCTTTCATTGTCCGAAAATGGAAAATAACCGATCTCGTCGTCGTCGTCGTCACCACCACCGCCTAACACTTTTTCCAAAAACTTGTACTTTGACTGGTTAAGTGACTTTGAAAATACGTATACATTTCGAAATCTGAGTCCGTTGGGTTCAAACAATAAATTGAATACAACATTGGTTTTACCACTATTCGACGGTCCACACACTATTGCTCGTATCG
The DNA here is from genome assembly GCA_963513935.1 of Aphrophora alni. Taxonomy (NCBI): domain Eukaryota; kingdom Metazoa; phylum Arthropoda; class Insecta; order Hemiptera; family Aphrophoridae; genus Aphrophora; species Aphrophora alni. The sequence continues at coordinate 12,495,609 of OY740774.1, read as the reverse complement.
TATTCGGTAATAGTGGACCGTGACGTTTTCTTTTTTCGGCTACACCCGTTCCTGTATATAGATCGAAATTTGTCATCGGGAGCACGTGCGATGTGTTTTCTATTCGCATTATGACGTAACACTGAGTTGAATATAAAGTGTGAGACTCGTTATAAGCAAATACCGGTTAGCAGTCACAAGGTCTGTCGCAATATTAAGGCACAAGGTTATTCTTATCTATCCACGAGTTGTGTGTTTTATCGAAGCCTAACCATTTTACAAAAACTCTATTCCCTTGTTTGCGCAATACTTTTTCTACAAGATAGACATCACCGACATTCGATTTACTCAATTCTTCACCGTAAAATCCGCCCTTTAGGATCTCCCCTTTCGAGTCTTGTAAAACGTACGTTACGGGTTTCGTCGGTACAACGGCGTACACGGTAAACACTTCGTTTGTCCAGTTGGGTAGATAGCCTTTAGCAAAAGTTTTTTTATATTTTGATATTCTAACTTTGTCGTCTAATTTAAATTTCGGGGCTGATTTGGGACTTTTAGTCATCGGTGCAATTTTTTCCAAAAGTATTCGTTCGTGCTTTTTCGTTACACGGCCGGGTTTCATTCCGATAGTACTGTGTACAGTGTTGTTGTACGTTTTTACAACACTTTGCAAGAGACTCAACCACGCATAGCTACCGCGTGCCGTAAATTCACGCCACATTATATTTTTCAAAGTACGATTCAAACGTTCAACTATGGACGCTTTCTTCTCCGTATATGTCGTATAGTGATTTATATTGTATTTTGTCATCAATTTTTGCACGTGCGAATTAAACCACTCTTTACCCTGATCCGTCTGAAAGTTTTTCATACGATGTTTTTTCAATATAGGTTCCAGTACTCTGGACACCTCGGGAGCCGATTTCGTCTTTAACGGTTCTGCAATAGCGAATTTTGTCAGACAATTGATCATTGTCAATATATACTTGTAACCACGATTCTCACCAGAGTACGGTATCATTTCTACCAAATCGGCTTGATACAAATCATTCACACCTTTCAACGTTACACGTCGTGTTTTGAAATTTCTTCGAGCCGGTTTGTGCAACTCTGCTGCAATAGTTTGTCTCACGCCCTCCATTTCACGAATGAGTCCGTATGACGGATCCCCTTGGCTATATATATGAACTACGGTGGAACCTTCCATCACCAGCTAGAGCCTATAGCCTAAGGCCAGGGTAGCCGTTCCATGGTGTCGTTAAGAATCCCTCTAAAAAGAGGCCTACCGTCAGACGAGCCCATGACGAGGGGCATACTATCTGTTACTCTAACAAAGTACATACATTCCTTGTGGACAGTTACGTCACGACAGAGGGCACCACAGCCTTACGGGTTTTTACACCGCTCCAGAGGGCACACACACACAACAATGTCAGAGTAATAGACAGCGGTCACCATTTTTACTCGAAACGCATGGTTTTACAATAGCCATAGGGTAGTGTATCATATTGTCCGTCTCTTTTTCGTTTCGCACCTGTGATTCTAAACGTTTTACTTTCGCTAACGGTAACCACATCACGATCTCTTGTTCTACGGATCCGTGATTCGGTTATCGTTAGAGATTGTTCTTCTTCTTCTTCTTCCAGAACCATGCGCTTTAAACTTTCAAAATTCACAATACCGTCGGTTCGCAGATTCAGAGTCAGTCCTTTAACTTTACATACAGTCACCGGTCCATCGGGTGTCAGAATTTTGTAACCGTAGGTTTTTGGACCTCCGGACACAAACTCTGTTATATATGAACCAGGACCGTAGTCTTGCAGTTCGTCAGTCATCTGTCCCAAGTAGTCACCTGTTTGCACTCTGTGTAAGCCCTCTTTATGCACATAGAGTACACTGTCTGTGTCATAATAGAGAGCCTGTGAACCGAGTGAATCCAGATGCTCGTACAGTTTGAGTCGAGCCTGGGCCGTAGTGTACGCTGCAATTACAACATTGACTGTCGGCAATACCTCACAGTCATCTTCAACGTAGTGCCAGTTAACCATTAACGTTTCGTCGTTCACCTCCTGTATATTATTCACCTCGACGGACGGACTGACTAACATTTTGAAAAGTTCCGTAGGCTGCCTAATTATGGACGTCTTACTCTGATTCTCTCTCTGACCGAACTTACCCCAAAATGAATTGAGCATAAGTTTTGCCAGAGAGCGTAGACCCTCGTTCTTGCCTATTCGCTCATTGTTTAGCCGTATGCCCTCGTTACAAAAGTAGTCGTTAACGTACTGTGTCTTGTCTTGGTCAGTCTTACACCAGTTAGGATACCCTGACGCCTCTTGTTTGATTTTAAGAAATGTATTTATGAACTCTGTGAACAATCCACCACGCCCCTCGTTGAACGACACGATTTCATATTCCCAGAGTTCATACATTTCCACTATTACGTATCCTGTAGACACAGCCTTTCGTATCTCGTCCATTGTCCAGGTTCCAGTCAACACTCGTTCGTCAATGGTATGAGTACACTCACCGGAAATTAATTTTTGGCCGCATGTTCGACACAGGACAAACATTAATTTCTTGTTCATGCTTGCCGGAAGTACGGGATGATACAGATCACGGGGTGGTAGAACTTTACATTTCAAAAGACCCTCTGCATTCATCCCGCGCTTCCGGCAATCCTCGTTACCTATGTGAATTGTCGGGTGGCCTACTGGATACTTGCCGTATTTACAGACCCAAGGATAGAGTGAACATACATCAACGTACTGAATTGTTTCACCCTTCTCCTTGCATCCGTAATAGGATCTTGTATTACCAGTACGACCGCCAAAAAACGCGTGTCTAGGGTTAAGGGGTGCAGTGTCTAGAATGGGATGTGTTTCGAGATAGGTCATATCTTTGTTACCTTTTTTCATCTTTAAAAAGTCGCACTCCCAAATCTCGATCACATCGTGATCACGAGACAGCTTCGCTATCTTAGATTTCGTGCGAGCTAGTCGGGCGTTGTGCGTGTCGGACGGATCGTCTGCCAGGGGTTCATCGCGACCGTTGGGGAAACATTTGGGACAGCCGTGCCAGTAACAACCGTGGAATTCGAACAGAATTCCTTCACACACTCCGTCCACACGCACTCCATCCACTATTACTTCACGACCACGCCCTGCATGTTCCATTAGGGCCCCACGCTGATCTTCCTCCCACGTCAACCACTGCAGTGCAATAGCTGATTGGGTATCGACCAATCGGTAACCTTTTTTGGGAACAAGGCCTATGGTATTTGATCGTAGGAAGTTGCGTCTAAATGCCAGATTACACGCGCTGGCAATTGTTACGGCCTCGATGAAGGGATCGACGTTGCACACTTGGAGGAACGAGGCTCTAAATTTTATGCACGCTTGTGCCAAAATGTCCACGTCGGAGAGACAGTATTCGAATATTTCCTTTTGGAAATCGAATACGTACTCGCATCGTACCTGTTCGTCGTACCAAGTTATAAATTCTCTGTGTCCTTTGTCGAACATCGAGTCGGGACAGTAGTACTTTTGTTCGGGGATAGGACCGACGTAATTTTGATTCTCCACCGTGTTGAAAAGGTGAGGAAAGTATCCCTTTTTCTTTTCAGGTGGCAAGTCGAATGCTTTGGGCAGTTTGGACAATGCCATAGGCATATAGTTCAGAGAATCTATAAACTTTACATTGTCTATTTCCATGAGTATTACTTTTGTACCGCGTGTTATGAGCTCTGGAGTGAACTGCGTTTTCTCCAGCAGATACTTTAGGAGGAACTGGAAGTCGAAACCTTGACCGTTGTGAGCGATTACACAGACTTTTTTGTACGGTTTACGTACGTCCATTATGTAGGACATGAAACCTTCGACGGGATCGTCTTTGAAGACGTGTGTACGGTCCCCGCAATTTTCACACTCTTCACCGTTTATGCATAACCAACAGTACTGTTGTGCTACGCATAAAGTTACTCTGTGTACTTGAGCCGAGTCGAGAGCTTCGTCTTGACGCGTCTCCAGATCGAAGAAAATGAAGAGGAAATCTTTTTCCATCGGTTTCCTACGGTCTACTTTCATGTAGCACATGTGATTCGAGGGCATGTAATCCCGACACACTTTACAGTACGTTTCACCGCACACGTGTTCGGTACTACGTTTCTTCTTCATGATTATTTTCTCACATTCGCGACACTTTTTCATGTTGGCACAGATATTTCGTTTGTGTACAACAAAACAGTCCTTGTTCATAAACTGTCTGTTGCAGTCGCCGCAATGGATGTGACCGTTTTCCATTATGCACGGTGGCGAACGTTTACAACCGTAACAAGTGGCCAAACATCTATGTTCACCACGATGATTAAATGGGACATGACACGTTTCACAAAAATAACCGCAGGCAAAAGCGGCTGTGAGATTTGTTATTACGTTAAAATGACCTTCGTGGAAGAGTAGATTAATTGTGTATTGAGGATTGGTTACGTCACCTTCGAAATACACGACACGCCCTTTATTTCCATAACTGTACACAGTTATTTTGTGATTGGGTAAAAAGTCTTGGAATTTTTGCAATTCCTGCACCCCTGCACCCTCGACACCGATTTGGACACCTGCGTCAGTCATTAATTGTTTAGCTCTGATTGTCTGTCTCTTAGCTCTGTCCATACGCACGAGCGGATAGTCTTTGTCTTTCTCGGCGTGGGCTTTACCGACTACAATAGAGCAAGGCAAGCAAAGAGAGTCTGTATTCTTAATCACAACAATACCCCGTCTAGCTTTACATTCTTCGTCATAGTTATTGTACAAGCCCGGTCTAACACGTCCACGTCCTCGACCTACAGGTACTTTTACTTTAGTACATTCTACTTTAAACGTATCGCTAGACTTGAAACCTTCTGCATTGCTCTGAATAATACCGCCGAATATTTTCCAGAGCACATCGTAAGTTATATCTGTAGCGGGTCTGAAAGCTACGTACCCAGGCTCGCGATTTTTTACATTCAAACTAGTCAGTGTAAACCCTATTTGATCTTCGTCGGTCGTATTTTCGGTCATTTGATCGATCAACTCCTCTAAACCACGTTTGATCCATTCAATTTCCTCCACGTCCGACGGTAGTGAATTGAATTTAAAAACGACTTTGGTCCCGTACAAACGAAACTTTTTTACGTACGAATCACAAGTCGAAACAACGTACACGGACATTATTCAATTCTAATGAATACTACAGCTATCAAGTTTACTCACCAAGCGTTCCAAGAAGAATGAGAATGATGGGTGGGGGCGAGTCGCATTTATAATGTCGGTACGCCCGATCCCCACTCTCGGACTGATAGGTGGGGGTGACGGCTATGTTTGTGGAGGTGGTAATGGTAGGAGTGGGATCGGTCCCCAAACTGTATATAGGCGCTGTTCTGTGAGCTCAGTAATCATTCTGTACTTGGTTTGTCTACCGTTGTAGTACAAGGTAAGTTTGATATGGTTAAGTACTTGTTACATATTTTTTGAAATTGTATACCTATATGTTTCAACTTTTATATTCAATTGTAAACCAGTGTGATATATATTTAACTTCCGTGTTAGATACTTATAACTTTTGAACCATAACTATGTAATACGAATTTAACATTAAGTACTTGTTACAAAATCTTTGACATTTTGTATACCTATATGTTTAAACTTTCATATTCAACTGTAAACCTATGTGATATACATTTAGCTTCCGTGTTAGGTACTTGTAAACCAATGTGATTAAATATGTAGTATAATTTTCACCATTATAGCTGTTAGATATATGTTTAACTAGTTTATATTTAACCAATGTAGTATAGTCCACCGTTGTAAATATACTTATTATCCACTGTTGCCAATATACTATGTAGTATAATTTTCACCATTATAGCTGTTAAATATATGTTTAACTAGTTTATATTTAACCAATGTAGTATAGTTCACCGTTGTAAATATACTTATTATTCACTGTGGTCAATATACTTATCTGATTCTTAGAACCCTATTCCACAGCTCCTAAACCCGGAAGTTCGGGTCAGACCCGTACCGTGAGACTTACGCGAGTTTTTCGCGGTCGCGAAAAACTCGGTAAGTCTTACGGTAAGGGGTTCGTGTCCGAACTTCTACGAAATGTTCTGGCGTTCGGTTACAACATGGCGGCTTATATACTGCGTTAAATATCCGACTTGTAATACTATGAGGTTAGGTTAACTATCTTAACACATTATATAAATATATAACACATTATTGTAACAGCTGATTGGCTGTGGATGGGCAAAAGTGGGAATCTTTAGGTTAACTATCTTAACAGATTATATAATTATATGACACATTATTGTAACAGCTGATAGGCTGTGGATGGGCAAAAGTAGGACACTTATAGGTTAGGTTAACTATCTTAACACATTATATATAACACATTATTGCGGTTACAACATGGCGGCTTATATACTGCGTTAAATATCCGACTTGTAATACTATGCACGATAGCTCAGTCGGTAGCGTGTCCGCCTTCAAATCCAAACTTCACAGGTTCGAATCCCGCTGGTATTAAAAAAGTTAAGTGTATGACGTCATGTGTGTATGACGTCATGTGTGTGTGTGTGTGTCTCGACAATACGTCACGAGTGGAGGGACCAATGGGGGAAGGGAAGGGGCCTAAAGGGGAGGGGCCTACAGGGGAGGGGCAGGGGGAGGAGGTGAGGGGACCAATGGGGGAAGGGAAGGGGCCTAAAGGGGAGGGGCAAGGAGAGGGGTGGGAGGAGGTGGGGGACCAATGGGGGAAGGGAAGGGGCCTAAAGGGGAGGGGCAGGGGGAGGGGTGGGGGGACCAATGGGGGAAGGGAAGGGGCCTAAAGGGGAGGGGCAAAGGGGGAGGGGCAAAGGGGGAGGGGCAAGGGGGGAGGGGCAAAGAGGGGGCAAAGGGGGGAGGGGCAAAGGGGGAGGGGCAACGGGGGAGGGGAGGGGGGAGGGGCAAAGGGGGAGGGGCCAAGAGGGGAGGGGGGAGGGGTGGGGGTACCCCCACCATTTTTGTTCTCAACTGTCCGGATCTCTACTATTATCAAACCTGTTATCTAAGCGAATACCAAAATACCTGTAGGTAAGCCACGAAAGAAATGGGTGGATTCAATCAACACTCACAGCAAGGAGATACTCAATAAACAGAACTGGAGGATGGTATAATGTAGTAGTAAAGATTGGAGTAAGGGCATTGAAGAAGTCAAGGCTCAGCTTTGTCTGTAGCGTCATAGAGGTAGAAGAAAAAAGGTTAAAGGAGGAGGAGAAGGAAAAGAAATGAAGACAAAGGAGAAAAAGAAAGGGGCGATAAATAGAAGAGAAAATTAAGAATAAAGGAAGATGTAGAAGGGGAGAAGAAGGAAAAGAAAGTGAAGAAAAAGGCGATGAAGAAGAAGGAGGAGGATAAGGAAAAGAAAGTGTAGAAAAAGGAGATGAAGTAGAAGGAGAAGAATAAAAAAAGAAGAAGAAGAAAGAGGAGAAGGAAAAGAAAGTGAATAAAAAGATGATGAAGAAGAAGAAGGAGAAGGAAAAGAAAGTGTAGAAAAAGGATATGAAGAAGAAGGAGAAGGAAAGAAGAAGAAAGAGGAGAAGGAAAAGAAAGTGAAGAAGGAGGAGAAGGAAAAGAAAGTGAAGAAGGAGGGGAAGAAATAGAAGAAGAAGAAGTATGTGGTGGAGATGAAAAAAATGAAGAAAAGGGAGATGAATAAGAAGAAGGAAGAGGAGAAGGATAAGAAGTATAGTAAAAGGAGATGAAGAAGAAAGAGGAGAACAAACAGAAGAAGAAAAAGATGGAGGAGGAGAAGAAGGAAAATAAAGTGAAGAAGGAGGAGAATAGATAGACGAAGGAGAAGGAGAAAGAGGAGGAGGAAAAGGAAGTGAAGAAAAATGATGAGGAGAAGGAGAAGGAGAAGGAGAAATAGAGGAAGAAGGAGGAGGAAGTGAAGGAGGAGAAGAAAGTAAAGAAGAAGTAGGAGGAGGAGAAGAAAGAGAAGACAAATAAGTTAGAGGAGAAAAAGAAGAGGAACCTAATCCTCCTTTATTTTATAAATTACACAATGTCCTCTCTTTGCAGCACACCATTTATATTACACCCTACTGTCCTAAATCTACTGTTATTGATTATTCTTACGAATTTGTTTAAATCTTAAAAGTGGTATTTTTGTAGAAATAGACCTAGATGGTGTTTTAAACTTAGATGTTGTTGGTTTCATGGCCACAAGTAGGAAGACGCGTGTTTACGAAAAGACATAGTTTTGTTCATAATGACATTTGCAAAATCATATTAGAGTATTTCAAGGATAATAAAGTTGTGGAGTCACGCTAATCTATTGGTTAACAAACTCAACCACTGAAACATGTCCACACTCTAGATGGTAAGTAGAGTTCTTATATAATTCAAATTAAAATAATGAATACATGGGAACTAGAATGTTTATTTACAACAGCTGATGTTAAAAAGATAGGTTAGGTGAGCCTACGACAGGAATGGTCTCGGCTCCCAGCTTAACTTGGTAGTTGTTCAATTAAGCGGTTAGGGATCCATAATTTGCGAGAGGAGTGGTTTATCAAGTGGCCAAGACAAGATTGTTAATCTGTGGCCTAAATGTAGATGTTTTAATTTAATCAATAAGTGAACCATTTCTTTGACTTCCCCTTACTAGGGTTACGATATTAGTTGGTGACAGGACTAATCGGAATGTAGTTTTTGTAAATAGATGTTCTTGTTTTCTAAGTTTTAGATGACAGTAAATTGTTCTAACTGATGAACCAAATGTTTATATATATATATATATATATATATATATATATATATTACTTTTTTGTAGTTCAAAGGATAATCTTTGTTCTTTGTTCATCGTTATAAAAGAAAAATATTATGTTTTTTGTAAATTTTGTTTAAAATGAACAGTTTTCAAGATATTCAGAGTTAAAAATTTTAAACGGCGCCATTTTGAAAATTATCAAAAAAAACTTCTGTGTTTGGTAAAGTTATAAAACGTAATATACGAAATGCTTATACCAATTCTGAATTTAATATCTTGTTTATTTTTGCAGTTATAATAATTTTTGTAAAATAATAAATATGGTGTTTAGACGATTAATGATGAGGAATTCGACCATATGTTATTTTGTCCACATTTTATGTTAATTTTGATGTATATATAATCTACAGTATAACCAACACACAGAACACAATTCTCACAAAAAATACGCCTAAGTATCAGACGCGTTTCAACGACAAGGTCGTCCTCTTCAGTGATACACGAGCTATACCAATCAAACTATAACTACTATAACTGGCTATAGCTATTGGTGTAGCTCGTGTATCACTGAAGAGGACGACCTTGTCGTTGAAACGCGTCTGATACTTAGGCGTATTTTTTGTGAGAATTGTGTTCTGTGTGTTGGTTATACTGTATGATTTTTCTCATTAGTCAAGCTCAACATTTAATATATAATCTGAAAATGAATAGTCAGTCTACATCTTTAGGGCCGATCTGTATATTTATATATAGACAGGGTAATTGAAACAAGTGTGACCACTGTTATATTCAATAATTACAACAAAAAAACTATGAAAGGTATATTCCAGAATTTTTTGAATTAAACCTAAAGTTATTACCAATTTTCTCCGATATTTTGTAACTCGTCCGCCATTTTTCCAATATGTGGTTGGAGGTAAATTTTCCCATGGAAAGCCCTATTTTGGATGAAACTTATTGTTTTCAGACTTTTTTTATTCTTGGGTATGTTTCGATATCTCCAACCATTTAGGAGCTTCAGGCACGTAATTATTTCAAAATACACAAATTCAAGCTAGTTTCAGAAACGATTTTTGTTATTTTAAAAGTCAAATTTAGGTGAAATTAAACTAGAGCTAGGATGAAAGGTGTAATAACACTACAGAAATTTTTATTTGACCTACAGGCTGAGAAATAATAGAGCTAGGGATAGAAAAGAAAAATCATAATTTTCTGGTAATTGTCTACAACATCCACTAGCTTACTGATGGGACCATCTGTCTGTGCGCGCGGCTCTGACGCTACTAGCCGTTCTGTAAAAGTAGGGCTCTCTCACCCCACTATGTTTGTCTACCTTTCGCGAGACATAATTACAGTTTACAAGATTTGTAGTGCACATAGAAACATGATGTTTACATCAAAATCTTCTGAGTTTAATGAGGAAGGTTGTGATGTTAACTGTTGATAAAAAAGATAAACATTATTGTTCCTTTTAATTTAATTTGTGTTTGAAGCTGTTATGTTAGAATTTTTTCGGTAAAACTAATTTGGTGTATTGGTAAAATTTATTTTTTACTTGAGGCTGAAAACGAAAAAATAAAGGTACGCTATTTAGGAAAATTACTGGTAACCTGTTTACATGGAAATAAAAAAAAAACTTGTCTGAACGGAAGCAGTCTGTAGCAAAAGATAAGCTCACTACCATTATTAGTACACAAGCTCTTTATTATTACTAAATCTAAAGTAAATTTTTATTATTAAGATTACAAAATGTATTATTGTTAATACATGTGTTTCATCTATAATATTTATTCAAGGTCTAATACACCCAGTAATAATTACACCCCGTGTAAGCTAGTAGGTGTTCTAGACAATTACCAGAAAAGTTCAATAAAAGGAAGTCAACAAAATCGCCGCTTCGAAAAAGGTCAACACTATTTTTCGAAACTGTTTTGCATTGTAAAGTTTGTTTCGGCTATATCTTATTCATAAGATCTAATACATTCAGTAACAATAACAAATCTGGTGTAAGCCAGTAGGTGTTCTAGGCAATTACAAAAAAGAATTTTCTATCGATAACTCTGTTATTCCTCAGCCTACAGAACAAATAAAAATAACAGTAGTGTTATTGCACTTTTACACTAGCTCTTTCACTTAAAAGTGACTTTGAAAGTTTTGGTTGGTTTTGAGGATGGATGAAACTTTGTAGAGTGTTTCCACCGTTCATTTGAATGGGTTTGAAAAAAGACCGATATTTGTGGACAATTCATTTTTAATGTTTTCACGCAGAGAAATTTTTGTCAATAGGAATAAAGTTCAGAATAAATGTTAAAATTTGTTGTTTTAAACACTATTGTATTTCTTTAATCTGACAGGTTTATTCGTAGTCACTGATCTTACCTAACTTAGAAGTTACTTACAAATTGTTTAGAAAGCAGCTAAAATAACGGGATAGCAAAGTTAGAGACCGGATGACAATTAAAATACGTGAGAATATCCGGAACAAGACATGTACAACAAACCAAAACTCTTGGAGGCAGTGTTCAAACCGAGTGGGCAACGGAAATACTGACTATTTTAAAAGTAAATTTAAACAATCTGAGGTAACACTTGATTTAATGAAGAAGACACAAACATCTTCCATACAATGTGATCAAACATAAACAGTGCAAGAATATTGCACAGACTTCTTCGATTATTTAAAACCAAAAGTTGTTAATAAAAAAATGAAAACGAAAGACAAATATTTATAAAATTAAACAATTTGCTTTATTTGTGCCATAAACACGACTTCAGCTTAAGACGTTCATATTACAGTACTAATATGGTTAGGTTAGGTTAGGTTAAGTTAGGTTAGTTTAGGTTAGGTTAGGCTAGGTTAGGTTAGGTTGGTTTAGGTTAGGTTAGGTTAAGTTAGGTTAGGTTTGTTTAGGTTAGGTTAGGTTAAGTTAGGTTTGTTTAGGTTAGGTTAGGTTAGGTTAGTTTAGGTTAGGTTAGGTTAAGTTAGGTTAGGTTTGTTTAGGTTAGGTTAGGTTAGGTTAGTTTAGGTTAGGTTAGGTTAGGTTAGGTTAGTTTAGGTTAGGTTAGTTTAGGTTAGGTTAGGTTAGGTTAGTTTAGGTTAGGTTAGGTTAGGTTAGGTTAGGTTAAGTTAGGTTAGTTTAGGTTAGGTTAGGTTAGGTTAGGTTAGGTTTGTTTAGTTTAGGTTAGGTTAGGTTAGGTTAGGTTAAGTTTGTTTAGTTTAGGTTAGGTTAGGTTAGGTTAAGTTAGGTTAGTTTAGGTTAGGTTAGGTTAGGTTAGGTTAGTTTAGGTTAGGTTAGGTTAAGTTAGGTTAGGTTTGTTTAGGTTAGGTTAGGTTAGGTTAGTTTAGGTTAGGTTAGGTTAGGTTAGGTTAGTTTAGGTTAGGTTAGTTTAGGTTAGGTTAGGTTGGTTAGTTTAGGTTAGGTTAGGTTAAGTTAGGTTAGGTTAGGTTAGGTTAGGTTAGGTTAGGTTAGGTTAGGTTAGGTTAGGTTAGGTTAGTTTAGGTTAGGTTAGTTTAGGTTAGGTTAGGTTAGTTTAGGTTAGGTTAGTTTAGGTTAGGTTAGGTTAGGTTAGTTTAGGTTAGGTTAGGTTAAGTTAGGTTAGGTACCATCATTTCTGTATATAAAAACTACGAGATGTGCATGGCTCTAGACTACTGGGGGTATGTTGGTAATTTAACTTTTGTGATCTAGGTTTTACACTTGATAACGAGAGTTTATTTATACTCCGAAACGTTGTGTTGATTTTCTATAGACAAATAATGATAAATGTCCAAATAAACGGTATTAATAAAGTCGTATTTTATTTTGATGGAGACGTTCGTTCATTTTGGCTTTTAAACGGAAAAAATTTTTTTTTAATTTTTAACGCGGTTTTTTGGGTTTAGGCTCTTACTTAAATATTCTTTCAAATACATCGTCCAAGGTTCATTTTCTAATAATTGACAACTACCGAAAATTATATTTTTAGGTTTTGGCTAGTTTTTATTTTTGAGATGGGTGTGAGAAAGTTTATACAATATTTAATATCTTTCCCTCCAAGGTCATAACAGGATGTAACATTTAATTTGTATGCATAAGCCAAGAATTTGTTGAAGACCATTAGTTCAAGTACTGTATTAAATGTTGCACCATTATTGTGTTTTACTTAGTAACATTTCCTTGCTATGATACATTAACATTTATATTTACAGAAAAAAATAATTTTTAATAGTAATAGGAAAAGTAATTTTGTTTTTACTGTAGGTTAATTGTAGAGCACTTGACGACTAGTCATAGCGAGTTGCACTGAGTCACTGAGTCATTGGAGTTCCACTGAGTTATTGGTGTTACCTGAGTCACAGGTGTTCTTTTAAATCATTGGAGTTCCACCGAGTCATTGGATTTCCACTGAGTCACTAAATCGCTGGAGTTCCACTGAGTCACTAAATCATTGGAGTTCCATTGAGCTACTAAATCATTGGAGTTCCACTAAGTCATTGAGCCATTGGAGTTCCACTGAGTCATTGAGCCATTAGAGTTCCACTGAGTCACTGAGTCGTTGGAGTTCCGCTGAGTCACTGAACCATTGGTGTTCCACTAAGTCATTGAGCCATTGGAGTTCCACTGAGTCATTGAGCCATTAGAGTTCCACTGAGTCACTGAGTCATTGTTGTTCCACTGAGTCACTGAGCCATTGGAGTTCCACTGAGTCACAGAGTCGTTGGAGTTCCACTGAGTCATTGGTGTTCCACTGAGTCACTGAGTCATTGTTGTTCCACTGAGTCACTGAAACATTGGTGTTCGCCGTCACAAAGTGCTATAAGGAAGTGTGCTACTTATGGGTCCGTTTGTCTGTGCGCGCGGCTTGCTATGGCGCGGCGGGGAAGAGGGGAGTGATTATCGCTCATTTCTAAAAACATGTGGTCCCGCGCGGCGCGCCGGACGTAGATTATTCACCTGTCTTCAATGTAGCTTCGAGTTGTTTGTAAACATCATGTTTCTATATGCACTACAAATCTTGTAAACTGTAATTATGTGTCGCGAAAGGTAGACAAACATAGTTGGGTGAGCGAGCCCTACTTTTACAGAACGGCTAGTAGCGTCAGACAAATGGTCCCATCAGTAAAACTATAGTACGTTCTTCATTTAGTTGACTGTAAGTATTCATTGGGGCGAGACTACTCTAATAGAGTAAGAGGAAGATGAGTTGGCGCAACCGGCAGCCAGTCCACTACTACCCTTCTGCGGACATTGACTCACAGTTCGCCATTTCTAAAAACATTTCTTTTGAGTTAATTTCCGGGTCTATTCAAGAAGAGGACCTAACCTAATCTAACCAACTTTATACACAACATATGAATACACACTTTGTTCTGGAGCCCAATATAAATTGACGTCCTTCCAGATGGTGTCAAACAGGAAACTGTATCCTTGTTTCTACAGTGCCACATGAATTCACATAAGTAGCAATCTAACAAATCTCTACTGGTTCCACATTCTTTCTGTTCCTGGTAAAACACTTCAAAGTTTCAGCTGTTCTATCAGTTCAGATTCTGTCTGTTCTATTTATGTCAATAGAAAGTTATTTACTCCTGGCGCTCTTCTTCTTGAACAGACCCCAATTTCTAATTATTATTACGTACAATGTAATAAGACCTCCTTTATAATCCCGAGAAACCGTAGCTGGGGTTCCACCCTAGATCCACCCTGAGCCAGTTGCTTGAGTTAGTACTATGACCACCTTACTGCAATCCCGAGCTGGAAATACGGGTCCCACCCTGAGCCAGTGGGTTGGGTAAGCACTACAACCTCCTTATAGCAATCCCGAAAACCATAGTTGAATGTACACTTTTTTTGGGTTGGGTAAGTACTATGATGTGTTGGGTGGGTGGGGAGTGGGGTTGGTAAAGGAGGTGGTGGGAGGGTTTTTTGGGGCAGGGGTAGGTGGGCGGGTTTTATAGGTACTAATGTACATTAACAACACGTATTTAAAAATCCTTCGAAAACCATGAGGATAATTAAAAATCCTAACAGAATTTCTTCCCCAAAAATACACCATAAAATTTATATTATGTCGAAAAATCAAATCAAAATGAAAAGTCACAAAACAAATTTTATATTGAATTTATACTGGAAACTTAAACTACCAAATCATTTTAAAAAAACACGTAGGTTAGAGTTGTACAGCATATGTAGTGTTTTGATTAGAATATAATGCAGTCTTATTCTAAATTATATAAGACAATATAATAACCCTGCGTTGTAGTGTACACAATGCAATAGGTGACGCACAACTCTAATGAGGGTCGGTCCTGATCTACGCTTATGTACGAGGAGGACGCTTGTAGAGAAGCATTATTTTAACCGCCTTCCTTATTTTTAACAAACTTCACTTGTTTGCAGAACTCGGCTTACGGTCTCGGTTTTTAGATATTTTTGTTTATAAAAAAAACCGACGTTGTAAAGTGTCCATACAAGGGTGGTCATATATAGGCATTTGAAACTAATGAATCAGTGTTATGTCATCATATGTTCTTACAACAATTAAATGTAAC
Organism: Aphrophora alni; assembly: GCA_963513935.1. NCBI lineage: Eukaryota > Metazoa > Arthropoda > Insecta > Hemiptera > Aphrophoridae > Aphrophora > Aphrophora alni. The sequence goes on along the minus strand of OY740774.1, from coordinate 12,480,302 downwards.
AGCTGTTTTCGTTCATTAATTTATTGATGTTTGATCCTAAACATATTTACAACTTATAGTTAGATCATGGCTTCTTTAATAGCTGGAAATTTAAACTTTGAGTGGATGCTGAAATAATATTAGAACCCTGAAACTGTTTGTAACTGGGAAAAAACATTTACAAACAGCGAAATAAGTTTGAAGGTCGGTTCTTAATGCGAAGAAATGTAATAGACCAGTGTTACCGTACGGTTGGTTACTAAAATATTTACAAAAAAAAACCCTAGAAATCACAAAAACCTCTAATTGAACTTGAAATCTCAAGAAGATATTTACGACCATTTTTAACAATTTTTCGTTTACATCACGTGTGTTAATCAACTTGTATATTAAATTAGAAACAAAATTTTAGATTTCAATTGTATATATATTCTTAAGGTATTCTTGAGACTTTACATGGCCTAAATGTTTTGTAAACTTAACCAAACTATTTGGAAACCAACACAAACAATTTATATATTTTAAACATTAACTAAAATGGGCTAAACGTTTTTATAACCTAACGTAATAGTCATTTAAATATTACCTACCTTAAAGTGTTTTGGGAATCTAACCTAACATAATTTATTTCCGACATTACCTAACCTAAAAGGTTTTTAAACTTAACCTAACCTAACCTAACTTTTCCCCCACTTTACCTAATATATATACAACACGCCATTTTTAACAAACAAAATTTGATTAAAATAATATACTTAATTAGGAAAACGATATAGGCCATTTTACCCTACTCTTTCTCTAGCTATGAAACAATATTTCCCTTTTTTTATTGTTTTTTAAAGGTGAAAAGCTTTCAGTTTTCATCGTCAAGAGAGACCTGAAAACAGGGATCTAATCCAAGACTATATAAAGAAATATGTAGATCCAGCTAGGACCTCGGGATTTCCACTCACTTGTATGAGGCTCGCTCTAAGGAAACAATAATTCCCTGCGCTTTCTATTCTACATTTAAAAGGGTATCATGAAATATATCTGTTATTTTTTTAATAGAAATAGAAAAGTTTAAAATGTATCTCGTATGTTTATATAAGCTTGGAGCTTCCTAGTTCCGTTTCCCTTTGCCGGAAATAAAATCCCCCCCTTCACGTTACTTCCGGCTTTACTTGTGTTTATGACGTCACACAATGTACATCAACTCTGGCAAAGTCCATAATCAATACAAGGCGGAAATTATCTTGAATAAACTGCCTCTCTGCGTCGCTGCCATAACAAGTCGAAGCAAAGCTGGGATGGTTTAATGTTTTCAGAAACATTTGACATTTGCTTCGGCTACATTCATTTCTTGTAACATTTTATGTGCAATTTTATTTTTAAATCTTATCTTGAGATATTTTCCTTTCTATATAAACAGACTTAACAGACCACCCTCTGATGTGTTATGGAAAATCGGCTGGTATTTTGTTAGTTTAAAATGATACCTCAGAATTATTTAATTAGCACATCCAAAGTTATGGAAAAATATTTCGTAATTTGAATTTCCTTGTAGCATTAGGGGAGGGTATCTCTGTTTCTCTAAATTTTCAAATAAATCATAGGTCAAGTGATGTCCTTACTTACTCAGTTTATCAAAGTAGAGTGCAAGTTTGGTAATTATAACAAATTTAAACCTCCTTTTTGACTGATCTTTACCCTTCATTGTCTCAGGAAACTAAAAAAGTAATTTTCAACATACAACTCCAACTCCTCTAAAAAAAGAGTCCTATTTTATCTAAAGACATTTCCAAAGCTTCATTTTCCTATTTCAAACCGTTCAAAAATTGCGGAATCCCACACTTTTGGAACACCCGGTATATATATACAATGAATTTTATGTTCATCCATCACTACACTCATTAATATAGACGACATTTGAGAACGAATAATGAATCGGTATGAAAAGAGCTTTTAAACATTATGCTACACGTTCAGTTTCTTTAAAGTTATGAATAGACACGTCATCTAAAAAATTTAATAGCTCAAATTACAGTATCTCAAACTTTAAATACATCAATTGGGATATCTCAAAATTTGAATAGATCAATTATGATATCTCAAATTTTGAATAAATCAATGGTAAAATCGCAAAATTTGAATAGCACAATTGTGATATCTCAAGTTTTGAATAGATCAATTGGGATATCTCAAACTTTGAATAGATCAATTATGATATCTCAAATTTTGAATAGATCAATGGTAAAATCGCAAAATTTGAATAGCACAATTGTGATATCTCAAGTTTTGAATAGATCAATTGGGATATCTCAAACTTTGAATAGATCAATTATAATATCTCAAATTTTGAATAGATCAATGGTGATATCTCAAACTTTAAATAAATCAATTGGGATATCTCAAACTTTGAATAGATCAATTATGATGTCTCAAATTTTGAATAAATCAATGGTAAAATCGCAAAATTTGAATAGCACAATTGTGATATCTCAAGTTTTGAATAGATCAATTGGGATATCTCAAACTTTGAATAGATCAATTATGATATCTCAAATTTTGAATAGATCAATGGTAAAATCGCAAAATTTGAATAGCACAATTGTGATATCTCAAGTTTTGAATAGATCAATTGGGATATCTCAAACTTTGAATAGATCAATTATAATATCTCAAATTTTGAATAGATCAATGGTGATATCTCAAACTTTAAATAAATCAATTGGGATATCTCAAACTTTGAATAGATCAATTATGATGTCTCAAATTTTGAATAAATCAATGGTAAAATCGCAAAATTTGAATAGCACAATTGTGATATCTCAAGTTTTGAATAGATCAATTGGGATATCTCAAACTTTGAATAGATCAATTATAATATCTCAAATTTTGAATAGATCAATGGTGATATCTCAAACTTTAAATAAATCAATTGGGATATCTCAAACTTTGAATAGATCAATTATGATGTCTCAAATATTGAATAAATCAATGGTAAAATTGCAAAATTTGAATAGCTCAATTGTGATATCTCAAACTTTGAATAGATCAATTATGATGTCTCAAATATTGAATAAATCAATGGTAAAATTGCAAAATTTGAATAGCTCAATTGTGATATCTCAAAATTTAAATAAATCAATTGTGATATCTCAAATTTTGAATAAATCAATGGTGATATCTCAAATTTTGAATAAATCAATGGTAAATCGCAAAATTTGAATAGCACAATTAATTGTGATATCTCAAGTTTTGAATAGATCAATTGTGATATCTCAAATTTTGAATAAATCAATGGTGATATCTCAAATTTTGAATGGCTCAATTGTGATATCTCAAGTTTTGAATAGATCAATTATGATATCTCAAATTTTGATTAAATCAATGGTAAAATAGCAAAATTTGAATAGCTCAATTGTGATATCTCAAACTTTGAATAGCTCAATTGTGATATCTCAAATTTTGAATAGATAAATTGTGATATCTCAAATTTTGAATAAATCAATGGTAAAATAGCAAAATTTGAATAGCTCAATTGTGATATCTCAAATTTTGAATAGATCAATTATGATATCTCAAATTTTGAATTAATCAATGGTAAAATAGCAAAATTTGAATAGCTCAATTGTGATATCTCAAACTTTGAATAGCTCAATTGTGATATCTCAAATTTTGAATAGATCAATTGTGATATCTCAAATTTTGAATAAATCAATGTTGATATCTCAAAATTTGAATAGTTTAAATGCGATATCTGAAATTTTATTATCTCAATTGCGATATTTTAACATTTTTAACGTTAATATAAGCCAAGTTTTAAGAGCCTTATAGAAACTAAGATCCTTATTGGATCTACATCTTTATTTCCATATAGTCTTGGGTTAAATCCGTCTCTTTCATTTTCCTATCGGTTGTCTTTTGTCCAACTTTTGTACTTTTCGGACCCTGACGCTATAGAGTATTCGAGGGTTAGGGGTCTTTATTGTATGTTCCTTTCTTATTTTTTTATAAAGCGAAGATGACCGAAAAGTTTTCCCCTTTAAACAAGAAGTGAAAAAATAATAAAAACACCAACTTTCGATTTTGTTACTTTCATTGCTAACAAATTTAAAAAAAAAAAGAGATTTCACTTTTTTACATTCCCATATACGTTGTATAGTATACAACTCAAAGTATAGTTGTTTGTAATAGACGAAATAATCTGTGTTGAGGTCCTGTCTGTCGTCTGTCATGTATCCAATGCTCTACAGCCGAAACGCCTAGACCGATTTTAATCAAATTTGCTGTTTTCATCATCATTGTTTATAGGGCTAATCATTTATAGTTTTTGTTTGTCCTAACCTAACCTAACCGAATATGATTGACGTTGAGAACGTGTTTGTGGGACAGCGAATAAAGATTTGATGTATTAAAAATATAGTTTGATGTCCCATGTTTTAAAAATATAAATCTTTTTTTCAAAAACTACGTTCATGGTTCATTTTTAGTTTTTGTCATTCCTAACCTAACCTAACCTAACCTAACCTAACCTAACCTAACCTAACCTAACCTAACCATACCTGACCTAATCTTTTCTAACCTAACCTGAAAGTTTTTGTGATGATTACTTTTGGTTGTTTTTATTTAGTTTTGGGGATGGGCAAGTATAAAGGTTTGTGCAATGTTTTTGCGTGTTTTAAAATATTAATATGTATTCAATGCTATGGGAAAACAACGTTAATAAATTTGGCTAATTTTAAAATATAATCGTTTCTTTAAAGTTAAAATCTCAGGACTTATTATAGTGAGAACTGGCTTGACTATTCCTAGGACACCTAGCTGGATCTACACATTTTTTCATGTAGTCTTGGGTTAGATCCCTCTCTTTCATCTTTCCTATAGGTTTTCTCGTAACCAACTCTTGTACGTTTTCGACTCTGAGGCTATTAGAGTATTTGATGGTTTGGAATCTTTATTTTAGATTATGTCTTTCTTTTTTTAAAGGTGATGATGACCAAAATTTGTTTTACTTTTAAACAAGGAAATTTGGAGTTAAAAAATTCAATTTTTCTATATTTCTGATTAACAGATTTGTGCAATTTATTTTTTTTTAAATTGATATTTTACCAAACCTCACGATATAAAGATGAACAACTCGTCGAAACGAAGACGACTAAACCAAATCCCCTATATAGATTACTTCTAAACTATACAAGAGTTCCAATAACCCACAATCTCGCCTCTCCACGACCTTTTCGATCTCGTGTTAAAGAACAACTTTTTACATAACCGTTTTACTTGCGTTACTTCCTCCCACAATATGTTATCAACATTCAATTCTTGTTATAAAACTGTTACATCACATAACCTAACAACTTTCACTTGCTCCAACTTATGTAAACTTTAGCCTGACATGAGCAACAACCGCCGGTCCGGTCGAGCGCGTACACATCGATGTCCGAAAATCGATAGTGAGGGTACGTCTTTTGAACTTCCTTATTTGCAAATCGATTAAACGTTTGGCAATGGTAAAGTTTCGTAAGTGTGGTAGCCGATAATGATCAGGAAATAGTTCATGCGCAAATAATTGCAAAACTTTTCTCATATATAGCTACTGATAAACATTCTCTCTCTCTCTCTCTCTCTCCCTCCCCTCTCTCCCTCCCCCCCCCCTCTCTCTCTCTCTCTCTCTCTCTCTCTCTCTCTCTCTCTCTCTCTCTCTCTCTCTCTCTCTCTCTCTCTCTCTCTCTCTCTCTCTCTCTCTCTCTCTCTCTCTCTCTCTTAATTTTATTTTATTTTTGTTTCTAAATTCGAAATTTTATTATGTTGTTTAAATTTAAGTATGTTATTTTTATTTTATTTTAAGTTATAATTTTCATCTTATTACTTTAAATTTAAGATTGTTAATTTTTATTTTATTTTAAATTCTTAATTCATTTTGTAGCTAGTTTAAATTTAAGTTTTTTAATTTTTTATATTATCTTAGTTATTTTTTATTATTATCAAGTTATATTATATATTTTTATATATGTTGTTATGTTGTAATGGGGTTAGGTGGTAGAGAGGACTATACAGTCCTAACCTCGCCTCTAAATAAAGACAATTCATTCATTCATTCTCTCTTAATCTCTCTCTCTCTCTCTCTCTCTCTCTCTCTCTCTCTCTCTCTCTCTCTCTCTCTCTCTCTCTCTCTCTCTCTCTCTCTCCGCTTTGTGGTTTTGGGTTATAAAACTTTATTAGTGTCTTTATGAATAAATATTACATCTTAAATATTGTTATTTGTTTTTTTCACACTGTGGTAATTCTTTTGTTCTTGTTTATACGCGAAAAACCTCTCGGTCATTGTGGCTTTATAATACAAGTTGATGGGTGCCATCATGGTACTTACCCAGTCCCAATATACAATATAGCACAAACAGACCTTCAAAAGTAACGCCCATAATTTGATTTCTTGGACCTTGTAGGAAATGTTAAATTATATTGTTAGATCAAGGGGTCTCACCCAGTAGGGTAAATTTGTTTAAAACTGTTGTCACACAGGTTTTGTGACGATTTTTTTTAGTGAGCACGGTCGTAGCAATCCCGAGGGTCCTAGCTGGATCTACACGTAGTCTTGGGTTAGATCCCTCTCTTTCATATCAGATCTCTCTTGACCAACTCCTGTTCTCTTCCGACTCTGAATCTATTAGAGTATTCAAGCGCAAAGATTACTTGAATTCCTTATATCCTTTATTATAAGGCAATAATAACCGAGAGGTTATCTAAACAACGCTGTTCCAACTCTTTATGCAGCTCGTTAGGTCTGCGGGAGCTGTTAACACAACAAACTTGTGTGAAATATACATAGTGCTGCAACACACTTCATTCTTTAAATCTGAGGCACTATAACGTAACATCTGTGCAGCAACTGAAGGAAGCGGACAAATCGAAACGATTTATTGCTGAACTGGCTTCTCACCTGATGATGAGTTTGATCCGATGCTATGTTTTGTGACGAGATGGTTCATCTTTCTACAGAAAACCCACTCTATGAGAAACCACTTCAAAACTAAACATATTCTTCTGCTGTTTCGAAGAATTCTACGCTCATTTAACTGGTGATCATCGTGAGTACAAATGGAGCATATGTCACATGTATAACATGCACGCTTCACTGCCTCCTATTTACGTGGCTTTTACAGAACGAATCGTCTGTGGCATAAACGTTCACCGATTTGTCTGCTTGTGATTTATATCTGTAAGGATTCTGTAAGGATACAGTTTATGAAACACATCTCCACACTTAAGGGGATCATTCAAAGCTCTACTGATTACTGTTTGGTGTCTGGTATTTCTCAACATGATTACTCGAGCACTACTGGTCAGATCTTTTGTAAATTTTAAAGAATAAATGTTGTATAAAAGAATTTTGTTTGCGTTTTCATTTTCTTTATCTCATTTATGTATTGACATAGGCAAGAGAGAACCCAGACGACCAATTTACCTACGAAAATGGTACGAAAATGATTTTTTTACAGTGAATGCCAATAGATACCAAGACAGTTGTTATTTTGTCTGAATAAATCACCGTGTTACCAAATTGTGCACGAAAGGGTAGATTAAAAAGGACCAAACTTTATGAGTTAGCTAAACTAAGGCGTAAGTTATTGTATGCGATTTATTGTAAGAGATATTTTTTCTAGTTGATCTTAATTAGATTGGTCAGAATAATCAAATTTTTTTAAATAAAAGCTTTATATAAAATTGTTTTTAAAAATAGAATTAAACTGTAAAAACTTTACACTGACTTTCTTACACAACACTATAACAAAATCAAATACAAAAACAAAAATCTATAACGTCATCCCAAAATATTTTTCATTATTACTGTGGTTTTCCCTTATCGCTTGAAATAATTATTTAACTAATAATACTAGCTCTGGTAAAACAGTTGTATAATCGTTAAAATCAATAAATTAATATAATTAAATACTACGTAAAGGCCAAGTATATAGATTATCTTCATCTTCATCTTCATGGTGCGTGCATCCAGCCACAGGTAATGCCGACCGCACGGTGTCTCTCATACACATAGCTAGCCAGTCTCCAGTAGGTGGGATCAGTCAGAATTCGTCCAAGAGTGCAATCAGGTTGGAGTCTTCTCCTCAGCTCATCTCTGACATCCGATCTGATGATACAATCAAGAAGGATGTGTTGTAAGGTTTCTTCTTCTATCTGACATACAAGACACAGGGGCGACTCAGCAAGTTGGAAACGAAAAAGATAGGACTGTGTTACAATATGTCCTGTTCTAGCTCTTGAGGCGAATGTTGACAAGGACCTGGGCAAGTTCTTGTAGATGACAGTGTTGTTGGGTTCTTTGAGGAGTTCGTAAAGTTTTCGACCCGTCAGTTCATCTCTCCACTGCTCCACCCACCTGTGTCTCAGGATTTTGTGAGATGCAGCCATGCAGCCTGCAAGAGGTAGTTCTTTAGATGGTATAGGATGCATATTGGTGGCTGCCTTCGCTATTTCATCAGCTTTCTCATTTCCATGAAGTCCGAAATGACTCGGTATCCATTGAAAGAAAATCTCCTTGTCCGTTGACAAATAAGTATATAGATTAGAGGTCGTTTATAATGAGGTAACTCAAAAATTGCAGCAAAAACAAAGTCAATTCGGAAGTGTACGCCCTATTCTGGGATTCTATCAAGGATAGCTCAGTTGGTAGAACATTGGCGCGTAAAGCCAAACGTCCTGGGTTCAATTCCCAGTCTAGGTCGTATATTTTACACTTGAAATAATTATTAAATTTATTATTGTTATAGACTTTTTGCAAACTTTTGTATATTATTTTGAACAAATCTTAATATATTTTTAAAACGGAAATTTGTTTTTTTTCTCTATTATGCCTAAACCGTATTAATTTTCTTTTACTTTTGAATTTTCTCTCTGTTTTTGATCGTGAATTTTCACACAACAAAAATTTTAACTTCGTTAGTAAAATCGATTTTTAAAAAAAGCCTAGTTTTATCGGTTTCAGAAAGACTACTCTTGACCTAACATTTTTCGAGTTGAACCGATATTCAGAAAATTGTATAGTTATGTGTTTTACACTAATAATATGAACTAAGAAGAGAGACTTTTGAATCTAACTTCTTTATGCGTAGTAAACCGGTTAAAATAAACGCAAAAAAAGTGTCAAGCAAGGAGCACCGGATTAACTGGAACTCCTTTTCAATTAATTAATAATTATTAATCATACATTTTACTGTTATTCAGCTAATGATAATTTTATATTATACTAACTAATCTCGTTTGGGTGCAATGTTTAGTGTTAATTAGGTTTCTGACCTTGGTTGATATAATTAATTGTCAAGAACGAAATTTCGACATTGTTGATTTGATTTGTTTTGGAAATATGAGTGATTTGAAATTTAAACCTGTCAAAATCAAAATTATCATTTTTAAGTATACAGTATTCTAAGTTTGGTAATCGTCAGTTTTTCGATTGACTTTATGGTCTCAGGAAACCGAAAAAGTGATTTTTGACATGTCATCCGTCCGTCGTAGTTTTCGTCTGTACGTAAGCACGATTTTGCGGTGGTTTGGTGGACAAAGACGGTACAAGGTGGTGTTGGAGGTAGAATTAATGGTGTCCAAAGGGTGGCTTGTTTGGCCATCACGGGTGCCATGGGGTCTACACCAACAGTTACCTTGAATGCTCTACTGGATCTCCCTCCCTTAGGGGTTTATATTCAGGGACAGGCCAGGATGAGTGCATATAGACTGCAGCAAACTGGTTGCTGGAGAAGCAGATGGCCAGCGATTGGACACTGCAGGATCAATCAAGTGGTCAACAAGGAAGTGTTAGACATGCCCTCAAATCACATGATACCTAATGTTTCATTAGATAAGCCATTCAAGACGAAAATCTTCTCTAGGGAAGAATGGGAGTCTGGAAAGAGGCTACGAGTTACGAGCTATAGTCTGGAAAGAGGCTACGAGCTATAGTCTGGTTTACAGATGGCTCGAAAACGGAGATGGGTACGGGGGGTGGTATAAATGGGATTAACCCAGAGAGCTCCATCGTACTGTGCCTAGGCAAGCATGCTACTGTTATCCAAATAGAATTAGGTGCTATCTCTGAATGCATCAAGGAGAATCTAAGAATGGAATACAAAGGTAAGAACAATATGATCTTCACGGACGGTCAAGCTGCAATTAAGGCACTAAACACGATTAGAGTAAAGTCGAAGTTGGTATGGGACTGCATCTCATCATTGATAAAGCTTAGTCAGGTGAACACGGTCACTGTGGGCTGGGTTCCTGGCCATTCAGGTATCGATGGAAATGAGAGAGCAGATGAATTAGCCAAGATATGTTCAAAATCCCCTTTCGTGGGCCCGGAGCCGGTGTGCGGGATCTCCTATGGACATGCCAGAGCAGCGGTTGATAAATGGATACGGGAGGGGATTTAACGAGCCAATGTCACCTCAGAAAACATCTACACAGGATAGGGATTGCTGCAGACAATACTTGCAGGAAATGTGGTCTGGCTGAAGAGTCCGCAGAACACATTCTCTTAGAGTGTGAGGCGTTAGGACGAGCCAGGCTATACTCTTTAGGCCCTCCGGGGAAGGAGATGGAAACCATCCTAGAGAACCCGATAGGTAGCATCTGTTCCTTCTTAAGGATGACAGGTATTACTGAGTGGGTGTAAGATGGAACTTGGGGCGGCAAAAGACCTTCAGGTCGACGTCGGTGAGGCCTCTGACGGAGGTCATCACAGCCCAAAAAAAACCACGATAACAACAAAAAATTAACATAGGAACATGACATTTGGAATAGGGGACTCAGAAATATCAAACTGAAAATTTAAAAAAAGGCGACCATTTTAACCAGTTTTTTGTTCACAAAAACAGTCACAAATATTAAGATAGGAATATGACATTTGGTATAGGGGACTATAATGTTCTCATATAGAAATATTTTGTTATTCATAAAAATCAAATTAAAAATTTCAAAATGGCGGGCTCTTAAACCAGTTTTTGATCATATTTCATGGTTAAATATATTAACTTATAGCACAATAAATTAGATAAAAATTAAATTTGCAGATTACAATTCTACATGTAATGTTATACCTCTCTACGATAACAAATAGGGAAGTTATTGTCAAAAATGTAACTTTGTCGCTGACTTTCCAATCAACAGACCCGGAAGGTCCGAGTGACAGCGAGTGGAATGTTCTGTACAGCTTCGAGTAAGACTTCTTTAACTACCAATATTTGTATTGCATTGTATAATAGGGCTGGATAAGTAGCCTATCAACTTGTTTAACGTCCTAACCTAACCTAACCTAACCTAACCTAACCTAAATATACAATTTTTATGTATAAATTCTAAATATAATGAGTGATATGATGAATCAGAAAAACGTAAGACTTTGTTTTCACGGACTATGAAGCAACAGCTGATTTTATTTGTCTCGTGCATACAAAATCAGCTCAAAACACATGGTACGAATTTTTAACTAAAGATTAGTCATTTAGGATTTATTTTAAATTTTGACTTTTCTGTGGGATATCATAAACAAATGTTTAACATCTCGGAGGACATTAAAACCTCCGAGACGATTTCTACGAAGGTTATGTTGTCTCAACAATGCGCAGAGACCCTTGCTAAATTTTATATTTGTGTTTTCAACGTATTGATGCATACAGACAGGCTACACGGTGCTGAGTTGAGTTGATTACATCTCACAATTATTTTCCCGCAAACTAGATTATCTTGCATAACTTTGTTAGCTTTAGAACCAAGTTGTAAAACTGTTTATCCAGTCTCTTGAGAAGGTCACGTGACAATAAGCCCAGTCAGTGAAACTCTCGAGGTAAAAGTCGTAATGGGAATTGGGGATTCAGCTCCTTTCCAAACCCTTCTCTTCAGTTTATTCTGTTATTTTGCTGTCAATTCTCATCGAAAGAGGAAGCTTTGTAATATGATATTACCTGCGATTTTTAAAAAAGTTGAATTTCAGTGTACATCCTGTAGAAAAAAGAAAAACGTTCCGACCGATTTTGGTTAATTTTTTCGTAAACTACTGATCATATTTAAATAAAACCCAGCACAGATATATCCTTTAACTGTATCCAAAAATTTTAATCCTGTTGACGTGATTTGTGTGTGCAAATTAAGAGCCATACCTAATTTGTTTACAGATTTACAATTTACATCAATTTACCAACTGCGATTACAAGGTAATTTTCACTAAAAAACGAATTTAAACTGTATAAATCAAATAAAATTTTACCAAAATAATCTGTATTGCCAATGACTACATAAATACTATAAGACACGACATAGGATAGGGAAATAGTCTACGCTTTACGGGTGCTGTTCGTCACAAGTTTGACACACAGCTATCAGAAAGCGCTAGCAGCAGGTGCTTGACTGTACGCATCCCACTTGGTTGAGACTGTACAACTGTTGACCTCTCTCTCACAAACCTTCTCACTTACTTCCGTCAGCATAGTCAGTGTTGTCAGTTCGTGCGCTGAGATAAGCGATTCTCGACCTTCCCTCGCATCTCTGGTCCCATATGTGGCATCAGTGCGTTTTCTCTTACCCGCCTGAAACATTGTTTGACCGTAGAGCCACCTAGCGCCAGTCACATCAACTTCAGATTCTCTAGCAGAGCGACCGCTCCACACCATAGCGGGTATTGGTCAACTCAAGAATAAGCGTAGAATATTTAACATGGCCATGTCGTGTCTTATAGTATTTATGTAGTCATTGGTATTGCTTCCAGTAGATGTGCTTTCATTCAATATTTCTGATTTGGTTTTCAAGACTAATGATAGAGCCACGAATAAAAGCGAACTATCTTGTAGTCATTGACTACTGTGTTTTAATTTATTGCTTAACGTTTGCAATTTATACAGGTTAGGCTAATGAGAAGGCCTCTAAGAAAGGAACTAGGTCCTGTATTGTAAAAGAATTAAATTAAATGGATTGTTCTTGTAGGTTCCATGAATACACCGACCAAAATATCTGAAATTTACTTAACTCTAATTGAATAAAGAGATATAAAATTTGGGGTGTGAGACTCTTGTGTGCCGATGTATAAACCATCTTGAATTCAAATCAATCTAATGACTGGGGTAATAAATAAACATTTTACTTAACTACGTTACGTAATACAACGAATGTGAAGTTACAAAATGTTGAGTTAGGTCAAAATCCGGATCGTGGACTTACCAAAAAAAATATTTTCACAGATACTAACATTTCCTACGAAAATTGTATATTCTTAATGAATAAGCTGTTGGCACAGATAGTGAACTTCCCAAGAATATTTGATTTCTCACATAATATAGACCTGGATCCATGGGTTTTCTACGATTATTTTATATTCTCACAGAATCTAGACCCGGGTTCCTTACGACGTAAACTGACATCATCACTATATTCGTCGTTCCACCATGGAACTGTTGGATGTAGAGTTTTCCAAGAACATTTGATTTCTCTCAGATAATATAGACCTGGATCCATGGGTTTTCTACGATTATTTTATATTCTCACAGAATCTAGACCCGGGTTCTTTACGACATAAACTGAGATCATCACTATATTCGTCGTTCCACCATGGAACTGTTGGATGTAGAGTTTTCCAAGAATATTTGATTTCTCTCAGATAATATAGACCTGGATCCATGGGTTTTCTACGATTATTTTATATTCTCACAGAATCTAGACCCGGGTTCTTTACGACGTAAACTGAGATCATCACTATATTCGTCGTTCCACCATGGAACTGTTGGATGTAGAGTTTTCCAAGAACATTTGATTTCTCAGATAATATAGACCTGGATCCATGGGTTTTCTACGATTATTTTATATTCTCACAGAATCTAGACCCGGGTTCTTTACGACGTAAACTGAGATCATCACTATATTCGTCGTTCCATCCTGGAACTGTTGGATGTAGAGTTTTAAAAGAACAACTGATTTCTCTCAGATAATAGACGCGGATCATGGGTTTCCAAAGAACATTTGATTCTCAAAGAATCTAGACCCGAGTTCTTTACGACGGAAACTGAGATCATCACTATATTCGTCGTTCCACCATGGAACTGTTGGATGTAGAGTTTTAAAAGAACAACTGATTTCTCTCAGATAGTAGACGCGGATCATGGGTTTCCAAAGAACATTTGATTCTCAAAGAATCTAGACCCGAGTTCTTTACGACGTAAACTGAGATCATCACTATATTCGTCGTTCCACCATGGAACTGTTGGATGTAGAGTTTTAAAAGAACAACTGATTTCTCTCAGATAGTAGACGCGGATCATGGGTTTCCAAAGAACATTTGATTCTCAAAGAATCTAGACCCGGGTTCTTTACGACGTAAACTGAGATCATCACTATATTCGTCGTTCCACCATGGAACTGTTGGATGTAGAGTTTTAAAAGAACAATTGATTTCTCTCAGATAGTAGACGCGGATCATGGGTTTCCAAAGAACATTTGATTCTCAAAGAATCTAGACCCGAGTTCTTTACGACGTAAACTGAGATCATCACTATATTCGTCGTTCCACCATGGTACTGTTGTATGTAGAGTTTTAAAAGAACAACTGATTTCTCTCAGATAGTAGACGCGGTTCATGGGTTTCCAAAGAACATTTGATTCTCAAAGAATCTAGACCCGAGTTCTTTACGACGTAAACTGAGATCATCACTATATTCGTCGTTCCACCATGGAACTGTTGGATGTAGAGTTTTAAAAGAACAACTGAATTCTTTCAGATAGTAGACGCGGATCATGGGTTTCCAAAGAACATTTGATTCTCAAAGAATCTAGACCCGAGTTCTTTACGACGTAAACTGAGATCATCACTATATTCGTCGTTCCACCATGGAACTGTTGGATGTAGAGTTTTAAAAGAACAACTGAATTCTCTCAGATAGTAGACGCGGATCATGGGTTTCCAAAGAACATTTGATTCTCAAAGAATCTAGACCCGGGTTCTTTACGACGTAAACTGAGATCATCACTATATTCGTCGTTCCACCATGGAACTGTTGGATGTAGAGTTTTAAAAGAACAACTGATTTCTCTCAGATAATAGACGCGGATCATGGGTTTCCAAAGAACATTTGATTCTCAAAGAATCTAGACCCGAGTTCTTTACGACGTAAACTGAGATCATCACTATATTCGTCGTTCCACCATGGTACTGTTGTATGTAGAGTTTTAAAAGAACAACTGATTTCTCTCAGATAGTAGACGCGGATCATGGGTTTCCAAAGAACATTTGATTCTCAAAGAATCTAGACCCGAGTTCTTTACGACGTAAACTGAGATCATCACTATATTCGTCGTTCCACCATGGAACTGTTGGATGTAGAGTTTTAAAAGAACAACTGATTTCTCTCAGATAGTAGACGCGGATCATGGGTTTCCAAAGAACATTTGATTCTCAAAGAATCTAGACCCGAGTTCTTTACGACGTAAACTGAGATCATCACTATATTCGTCGTTCCACCATGGTACTGTTGTATGTAGAGTTTTAAAAGAACAACTGATTTCTCTCAGATAGTAGACGCGGATCATGGGTTTCCAAAGAACATTTGATTCTCAAAGAATCTAGACCCGGGTTCTTTACGACGTAAACTGAGATCATCACTATATTCGTAGTTCCACCATGTAACTGTTGGATGTAGAGTTTTAAAAGAACAACTGATTTCTCTCAGATAATAGACGCGGATCATGGGTTTCCAAAGAACATTTGATTCTCAAAGAATCTAGACCCGAGATCTTTACGACGTAAACTGAGATCATCACTATATTCGTCGTTCCACCATGGTACTGTTGTATGTAGAGTTTTAAAAGAACAACTGATTTCTCTCAGATAGTAGACGCGGATCATGGGTTTCCAAAGAACATTTGATTCTCAAAGAATCTAGACCCGAGTTCTTTACGACGTAAACTGAGATCATCACTATATTCGTCGTTCCACCATGGAACTGATTTCTCTCAGATAGTAGACGCGGATCATGGGTTTCCAAAGAACATTTGATTCTCAAAGAATCTAGACCCGAGTTCTTTACGACGTAAACTGAGATCATCACTATATTCGTCGTTCCACCATGGTACTGTTGTATGTAGAGTTTTAAAAGAACAACTGATTTCTCTCAGATAGTAGACGCGGATCATGGGTTTCCAAAGAACATTTGATTCTCAAAGAATCTAGACCCGGGTTCTTTACGACGTAAACTGAGATCATCACTATATTCGTAGTTCCACCATGGAACTGTTGGATGTAGAGTTTTAAAAGAACAACTGATTTCTCTCAGATAATAGACGCGGATCATGGGTTTCCAAAGAACATTTGATTCTCAAAGAATCTAGACCCGAGATCTTTACGACGTAAACTGAGATCATCACTATATTCGTCGTTCCACCATGGTACTGTTGTATGTAGAGTTTTAAAAGAACAACTGATTTCTCTCAGATAGTAGACGCGGATCATGGGTTTCCAAAGAACATTTGATTCTCAAAGAATCTAGACCCGAGTTCTTTACGACGTAAACTGAGATCATCACTATATTCGTCGTTCCACCATGGAACTGATTTCTCTCAGATAGTAGACGCGGATCATGGGTTTCCAAAGAACATTTGATTCTCAAAGAATCTAGACCCGGGTTCTTTACGACGTAAACTGAGATCATCACTATATTCGTCGTTCCACCCTGGAACTGTTGGATGTAGAGTTTTAAAAGAACAACTGATTTCTCTCAGATAGTAGACGCGGATCATGGGTTTCCAAAGAACATTTGATTCTCAAAGAATCTAGACCCGAGTTCTTTACGACGTAAACTGAGATCATCACTATATTCGTCGTTCCACCATGGTACTGTTGTATGTAGAGTTTTAAAAGAACAACTGATTTCTCTCAGATAGTAGACGCGGATCATGGGTTTCCAAAGAACATTTGATTCTCAAAGAATCTAGACCCGGGTTCTTTACGACGTAAACTGAGATCATCACTATATTCGTCGTTCCACCCTGGAACTGTTGGATGTAGAGTTTTCCAAGAACATTTGATTTCTTTCAGATACTAAACGCGGATCATAGACTTCCCAAGAACATTTGATTTCTCACGATAATAGCCTTGGATCATGGACTTCCCAAGAACATTTGATTCTCACAGATACTAGGCCCGTACCATGGACTTCCCAAGAACATTTTATTTCTCACAGAATCTAGACCCGGGGTCTTTACGACGTAAACTGAGATCATCACTATATTCGTCGTTCCACCCTGGAACTGTTGGATGTAGAGTTTTCCAAGAACATTTGATTTCTTTCAGATACTAAACGCGGATCATAGACTTCCCAAGAACATTTGATTTCTCACGATAATAGCCTCGGATCATGGACTTCCCAAGAACATTTGATTCTCACAGATACTAGGCCCGTACCATGGGCTTCCCAAGAACATTTGATTTCTCACAGATACTAGGACTGTACCATGGGCTTCCCACGAACATTTGATTCTCCCAGATACTAAACGCGGATCATAGGCTTCCCAAGAACATTTTATTTCTCACAGAATCTAGACCCGGGTTCTTTACGACGTAAACTGAGTTCATCACTATATTCGTCGTTCCACCTTGGAACTGTTGTATGTAGAGTTTTCCAAGAACATTTGATTTCTTACAGATACTAAACGCGGATCATAGACTTCCCAAGAACATTTGATTTCTCACGATAATAGCCTCGGATCATGGACTTCCCAAGAACATTTGATTCTCACAGATACAAGGCCCGTACCATAGGTTTCCCAAGAACATTTGATTCTCACAGATACTAGACCTGTATCATGGACTTCCCAGGAACATTTGATTTCTCAAATATACTAGACCAGGATTATGGCCTAAGAAGGCCATAAATAGGTGGTTTCATACAAACTGCTTACTGCTTAACCTAAAATTCACTCAACGTGTTTCCAATACGATTAGTAAATTAGATTTTTAGACTCGTTATTTTATATTCTTGTATATTTATATAAGACAGTTTATTAATCCTCAGATAATTAACACCACTTAGCTTATTGTCACTTCAACGTGTCACATATATGAAAGGAGGAAGTGGAAATGTAGGTATTGCATAGTACACGGCGTGCTTGATTGTTTGTTTCGCAACTATTGCAACTGGTGTAAGAGGAAATTAGCGTCGTGTATGCTAATGACAAACATCACATATATGTGGAAACAGTGTTTAATTATTCATGGTGACGAAAATTAGAAGCTTTCAGAAGAATCGATTCTGTGCAATATTGTGACTGTTGGCAAAAAAGTGTTTAGATAAGGAGACACTCTGGGTATTTCGATAAAAATATTTTGTAATATTCAATCTGAATAAAATACACACTCACAGGGTAAAAAAAAGAGGAATATAAGCTCTTTTTTAATTACTCAGTATACAACTATAGAATCAGTTTGGTTAGGTTAGGTTAGGTTATAGTAAGTTTGTAATCGAAAAAAATCATCTTTCGTTTAATGCCTGATATTCTTAATTCAAATCCTCAGCGAGCCAAAAAAATGATTTTCGACAGATGAAATTCGGTGATTAGACTATAGTGTGCTCATATTGAAATTAAGTAAAATCTAATTAGAAATACAAAATGGCGGTCATTTTAAACAGTTTGTTTAAACAAATTATAACACACTATGTTTCCAGATTTGTGAATACAGTCTTAGCAATTCCGAGAGTTCTACCTAGATCTACTTTTTTTTTCACTTAGACTTGTGTTAGATCCCTCTCTTTCACCTTTCCCGTCAGTTTTCACATGTCAAACTCTTGTTCTATTCCGACCCTGACGCTATTAGAGTATTCGAGGGCTAAAAGTATTTTTTTAAGTTCTTTTCTTGCGTTTTTTAGAACCCGATAATGACAAGTTTTTCGGCTTTAAACAACAAGATTTTATTTTTATAACGGATATTTTTTTTCAAAATCGGCGCTAACGATTTGTATAAAACTTTGCCCAAACGTAAATTTGTCTCCTGTCAGTAAATGTTAATAAAACTTAAATAATTTACCAAAACGGTTCTACAGTTTTTAGATAATAAAACACAATTATTTATTTTGTAAAATCCACTTTTAATTAGTCTAGCCGACCAATGGTTTCGCCTGCTAAGGCATTGACGAGGCTGTATTACAGGCTGTATTAGACTCAGACTCAGGCTGTATTTCAGTCTGTAATACAGCCTCGTCAATGCCTTAGCAGGCGAAACCATTGGTCGGCTAGACTAATTAAAAGTGGATTTTACAAAATAAATAATTGTGTTTTATTATCTTTAAACATGGAATTCCACCAAGAACCATCGGTCTCAACAGTAATGAAAATCTACAGTTTTTGATGAATCTTAGCGAAATGAGAATTTTAACAAACCAAATCAATATATTAATGCACAAATAATCTTGAGTAATTACATTTCTATCATTAGTTAATTAATGTCGGCCATAATTGTAAGTTTCATACCATAAACAGGGATTATTTGGTAGATACAAAGTATACAGCATTGTAGAATTGAATAGTAAAACAGCATTCAATAGATTACTAAAACAATAATAAATTAACGATTACAAAGAAACATACATACTATACTTTGCTATAATTACGACGTCCACAAAAATCTGATTGATCAGACGGATAGGCAGTTACAAATAACCTTAAAATAACGAATTTGGCGCGGCCTTCCGTCGTTCCGCTACTGGGAACAAGACCGGAATTAAACAATCTCGGGTGACAAAGCAACAAATATTGTAATTAATTCAAGAAACAATTGAAGAAGGCAAAGTTCTGCTCCAGTTGTCTCCAAGCAAGGAGACAAAACCTAACAGGAACTATAACTGTGAAGTCCTTCCGGAAAGTGTTGAGTGCGAACTAACGAGTGTTTAACGTTATTCCATTCACGTACCCATTGTCTACTCTACTATCGGTAATTCATTGCAAATCAACAATTTTATACGTTTATAAAAAGTTTAACCTAACCTAACCTAACCTAACCTAACCTAACCTAACCTAACCTAACCTAACCTAACCTAACCTAACCTAACCTAACGAGTGTTTAACGTTATTCCATTCACGTACCCATTGTCTACTCTACTATCGGTAATTCATTGCAAATCAACAATTTTATACGTTTATAAAAAGTAGGTGTGGCTAACTATGTAAACCATTGAATACAGATTTTCACTGGAGAAAAATTCTCCAGGCACGAAAATTGGTGAAAGTTGGTTTTTGGTTACTTCAATAGGGGAAAAAATCGGACACTCCAGCTCACCGCTGAGCCCCGTTGAAGGGGTTAAAATATGGGGGGAAACGGTTTTTGTAAATATCTCAAAACTAAGCAAGATATTAAAAAAAGTTAAATACAAAAGTTGTAGCTGACTAAATTTCCCATCAAAATAGTGTTGTGTTTCATGAAGTAGTCTGGGACTTAACGGAACTCTCAGATGTGTTAGTAAAAGGTCTTCATTCGCTTTGTTAGAGTCAGTGTACTTAAAGGTCCTTAAGGATATACATATAGGAAGAAGCTTCCATTCGCTACGCTCGTGTTGAGATCTCGTAACTAAACAAATACCACATTTTCTTCTGAAGTCAGAGTTCGAAACTTCACTATGCAAGCCTAGAAATGTCAGGTACCTACCTTCAAGTGCAAAATTGTATATTGTAAATTGAATCACACAAGATTAATTTTCAAGGAACCGCGTTATTTCTGTAGGATAACGAGGATAGGATTATGAGTTTTTTTATTAATTTGCTGTTTATATAAGCTTTTCCCCGGCGTATTATTTTTGCTCCTTCTTAATTTAAAATTTGATCTAACATAATATATTAGATATAGTAGTGTGTTTTTGTTGACTTATTGTTTTACTAGTTATGTATATTAACAGGCCACGTTTCTGAAATTATTACTTTTTGTTTTAACATAGTTTTAGATCCCTCTCTCATGCTTTTTATAGTCTAGGTTTATCAATTGATTTCGAGAGTTGATACATACTTTCGAAATGTTGTGTTAATAAATACACAAATTAAGACAAATATCCGAACAAACTATGGGACAACAACAAATAATACATTTAATTTAATCGTGCTATATTTAAAAAACAATTCTAACCTAACCTAACCTAACTTAATTTACCTAACCTTTTGCAGTAGGCTATACTATTTAATGCAGGGATATTGAACCTACTACTGTTAGTTGAATTGATTGTTAATGGATTTATAAAAGTGGTTTATTAATTTATTATAAATTCATATAGTCTATATATTTCATAAAACACAAAAAATAAGAAAAGAATTTGGTTGATTTTGACTTCTGGTTTTAACTATATTAAAGTGTTTTTGTTTTCTGCCTTGAGCTATAAAATCAAACGGTATAAAGTGGCAATTATTATTGAATGTGTTCAAAACAAATAACTAAAACAGTATCCATTGTACCACAATTATCAAAAAAACCTAATGAATCTAGGTGACTATGTCGTATACAGTTATTTATCTTTGTTGTGTTGGTACTTTACACAGTTGTTAAACCTGAAGCTGTCATCCCTCCCCCTTCTCTCTTTTATATAATTTAATATGAATAAATCCTTCCTTATATTGTTCCCACACCGACCAGAGCGGCATTCCTTGATTACGTCACACAACAATGCCCAACGTAGACGAGTGCTTGTTTGACCTGCGCAGTTACGAGTCAACTCTTTTCTAACCTACAAATTAAATGTAAACGTCTTCTATTTTTTTTTTAAATTTTAAAATATCACTTCATCGCAGAAATAGTTTATTCTATGATTGTGAAAATAAATATTGTCACAAAAACGCCTTTTTTTCCAACTCATTATAAATTGATTTAGCAAATTATCGAATTGATTATTTTTTCTAACAATATTTGTTAACATCGATTTTTAAAGAAAATCGATACTTATGAACCACCAAGGGTGACTTACTTTTGTAATTTTCGGGAGATTTCAATCAGTAAGTTTGGATTTAAGTCCTCAGAAGCTACATTTTAGCAAAATATGATAAATTCCTTAGAAAATTATTTGTATTTTTTTACTTATGGCAACTACCGAATTTTTAATTATCGATCAAATGGAAAAATGTCTCAAAGAATGGCTAAATTTGGTTAAAAAGGTCCACTCATTTGGGCTCTAAAGAACTGCCAGACAGACATCATCCAAAAAAAATACTTTTTGGACTCACGAACGTACATACAGAGTGTCCCGTAAGTAAACGGTTCTAGAAAAAAGGCGGTTATGGCTTTTCATGAAAATTAATCTTCTTAAATTAAGGCTGATATCATTTCCGGTTAATTCCCGCAAGAAGTGACTACAAGGTCACCGGCTAAACTCTTGAGAGAAAATACAAAGATTGTTAAACCCACAAAAAAGTTACGTAAAAACTTTTTGAAATCATTCTGTGGGTCAGGATAAAGAAAAATTAAGGGTAAACGAATTTGTCCGAAAACGCTTAGTTTTCCAGATATCCGCCATTTTGTTTGGTTTTACAAAAAAAACATAACTTTGAAAACAGAAAAGATATCGAGTTCTGATTTATAATACGCATTTTGTATGTTACGTTTGATAAGTGTCCTGAAAATATTTAAAGGGCACTTTACCTTGATAAACAAATTCTTGCATATTATTATGTTCAGTTACATAACTTCTCATCAATTTTTTGGACTAATTTCACTTTACTATTTTGTTTTTTTAAAATAGAAAAGATATTGAATTCAATAGGTAACTGAATTATGAACGAAAAACTATGACAGAGTCCATTATAAGTAGACGTTTTTGAGTTATAAACAAATGTTCAAAGCGCTCCCCCCTCTACAGATTTCAATGCGTTAACCTCAAGTAATAGTATAGAAGAAGGAATTAGAATAAAAAAGTCACAGGTATAGGCTCCAGCGTGATACAAAATATCCTTAGTTTGGCTACTGGACAGCAGAAAGCGCTAGTAGCCAACAGGGCTTGTGATACACTAGCCAATCCTTTTTGTCCCGGTGCTACTAGCGCTTTCTGTTGTCCAGTAGCCAAACTAAGGATATTTTGTATCACGCTGTTTAACATGGGCTGTGACTTTCTTATTCTAATTTCTTCTTCTATGGTAATATCCGTTTATGAAAGTAGGCCTAGTTTAAATCATCTGTTAGTTTACATCAGCTGTTTGCATTATGTTACAATGCAGCTTATTAACTCTTCATTTCACCTGTAAAATTAAGTCGTAGTGGTTCAAAATTGTTTTCTGATTCGTTATTGGATGTATTCTGCAGGAAAAACACAATAGAAAAGTTTCGAAGGCGCAATTTATCCCGTTTTATTGCTAACGCGACTTTTCCCTCATTGTAATTTTGAATGCTTACAACTTTAAAACGAAGGCATTTATCTAAAAACGGCTTTCATCATATTTTTTCTTGTAAAAATTTACATGAAAATCATGTATCACATGTCCATTTTCCTATTTAAAAAATAAAGTTTTATTCAATATGGCGGATCCAAGATGGCGGACCTAGATTGAAAACCTAAAAATATATATAATTTTTTAATCAACGTAGATTCGCATTTGTTTCTCCCTTCAAGTAAATCTCATTTATTCAGTTTAAACTCTCTTCCATACTTATAAATCACCCTGTATATTTGAGAACGCAATAAAAAAAAGATAACTTCCTAATGATTCAATATAACCTCAAAGTTTGCTTAGTTATCCACCAGTAGGAAGTGTTTGTCTTGGTGAATGTCAAAGTGCTTCTACACATTACTTCATGTTACAAACTTCCTATTGCATTAACCAATCAGAAGACAGCGACGTAATCACTGTATTGTTGAGTCATTCTTCCAGAGCCATACGGAAGGGTGAATTTTTTACAGACTCGAAATTGGCATTCAGAAAAATGGAATTTAAAATGTCAAAATGGCGGTCATTTTTAAGGTGTTTTTGAAGTGAAAACTTCTTTTGTCACGTTATAGTACTATACATTTTGTATGGAGATTATGTCCCGTCACGCGCCGTCATCACAAAACTCCGTAACGCATCACATCGAAAGTCCCGTCACGCACCGTCATCACAAAACTCCGTAACGCATCACATCGAAAGACCCGTCACGCGCCGTCATCACAAAATCCGTAACTCACCACACTCGAATATCCCGTCACGCGCCGTCATCACAAAAATCCGTAACGCATCACGCTCGTTTGTCCAGTCACGCTCTACTCTAATTACGTATGTATGTAAGCCTATGTATATATGTACATATGTAAATACTTTCTCACACTCACAAAAATATTGCACTAACTTTCTCTCACCCGTACATACATACAAAATATTTTTAAATGAAGAAGAAATTTAACGTAAACTAACAGTGTCTATTTTTGGAATATAATGATAATGCAAATAAAGAAAATAATATTATTATTTCCGAAATTCAAAAATAATGTATTATTGTAAGCAGTACTGTAAAAAATTATTCATATATAAATATTATTTTTATAGTAATGTTTAATAAAAAATTAATTTTTGTTTATACAGCATTCACGTGGTCTTAAAAAAGAATATGAACACTCTTCAATTATTACCCCTTTATTACACGGATTTTTAACTTAAATATATATATATATTAAATAATAATAAATGAACCATTACATATAATTGATATTTTTATAACAATTATCGAAAGTTAAAATGGCCGCCATCTTGTCATTTTTAATTAGATTTTTCTGAATTTCAATAGGGTTCTACGTGAGGACACTATTGTCCCTCTATACTAAACTTTATGGTCCTATCTTATTTTGTATATGTATGTGCTTACGTAGAGGCGACAACGACGACGGACGGACGGCATGTCAAAAATCAAACGTGAATATCAGTCAAAAAAAAAGATCACCTTTGTATACAGGGTAAGTGAAACTTCGAACCTCATTGATTTGAACACTATCTTCCTGTGTGCACATTGTGTAATAACAGAAAAGTCAATATTTAATCAACACAAATGTTCACAGCACAATGCACAATGAATGACTCTTGCACACTGTGTTAACAGACACCTCTAGACATGAAAACTGACTTTGTTTTTTTTTTTGTTATCCTTTCAAAATGGGAAACAAACAAACATTATTTCTGTCTCTAAGTTAAAAGAAATTTGATAAATGATTAATTCAGTTACGCATGAGGTTAATGAATGTATCAACAATCCGTTATTAGTACATAATTAATTTTAAATATAGAAAATTGTAATTAGTAAGATAAAATTTTTTATTAAAAACCCAATTTATTATCCCCCCCCCCCCGTGTGAAGTTCATTTGAGTTACCCAGTATATGAAGCACCCAGTATGCTACTCTAAAAAAATGTCGACTGTAAAAAATTTTGATATAGGGGACTATAGTGTGTTCATATAGAACGCTATTGAAATACAAAAAATTAATAGAAAATAAAGAATAATAAAGTATTAAAATAATACAAAATCGACATAAAAAATATAAATTCCCAATTCTCTAAGAATCCTGGGGTTACCCTTATGTTTTTTGTAATTGTGTACTTATTGAATCAAGCAGCGATCACACCGTTTTCATTCACCCCGTTCTACACATCTTTATATAGACGTGAGGGCCTAGAAAGTAGTGATATACACAATTACGAGGTTCAGAAAACCTGTGTAACAACTGTTTTAAATTTGCCCTACTGGATAAGACTCATACAATTTAACATTTCCTACAAGGCGTAAGAAACTTTTGTGCAATAGAAGTTCTGTTTGTATTACATTGTATGATAATGGCCTCATCAATAATTTGTTGTTCTAATTGTTAATCAGTAAACATCAAGATTGTAATTTCTATTTTGTATTACTTTAGAGACACGTTAGGGTTTCTAACTGTTAGTCCTTCGAACCCTAAAAATACCTAAACGAATCGAATATTACCGTATGCAACGTAACACGTAGAAAAACACAGGTGTGTTCCCACGCGTACGGCGATACGCAGGAAACGCACTACGCACGTTGACATTGAAGTGTGTGTTAGAATGTAAGACTACAACGCAAATCGTCAAAAACACATTGATCAAACATCTAACAATAGTTAAGTGGGTTTCTGTTTGAATGTTAAACAGCTGATTCGTTTTGTAAACAAGGCGAGAGAAGCCTATATTAGTTGGGTTTTTAATATGGGTTGTTCGTATCTCGTAGCTACAGGATGTAAGGTAAGAGACGAGGAAATGCCAAACATTAATACGTGGTATAGTCACTGACCCTACGTACAACGCAATGTACATTCCTCTTTGTCGCATCCTTCGAGGACGAACCAACGTTCACTGGAATTTAAATGTTCAAGTATAGGGTGATTTTGGTGATTTAAAAAAATCGACCGTTTTTGCCTGATCATCATGGCGTAATGAAACCGTAAAAAATGATTTTCGACATCCATCAGTCCATTGGAGTTGTCATCTGTCTCAAAAAAAAATTGAATTGAATATAAAAAATGGCGTTATTCAACTTATAACACACTAATTAGATGAAAATATGCAAATTTCAATTCTTCTGCTAATAATGGTACCAACCTTATCCCTCTACCAAGACAAATGGGGAAGTTATTGTCAAAAATGTATTTCGAAACCTAACCTCTCAATAGATTATGATGATAGTCTTAAATAGGCCTCTTAAAATATGTACCTAACCTAACCTAACCTACTGTAACCTAACCTAACCTAACCTCCCACAAAATTATGATAATCGCCTAGTTACGAAGGCCGTTTCACCGACACCAACCTTGCGAGTATAGGCTTCTTAAAATTGTACCTAACCTAACCTAACTTAACTTAACCTAAACTAACTTAACCTAACCTAACCTCTCGCGAAATTATGATAATCGCCTAGTTACGAAGGCCGCGTCACCGACACCAGCGTTGCGAGTGGAGGCTTCTAAAAATATGTACCTAACCTAACCTAACCTAACTTAACCCTAAACTAACCTAACCTAACCTCTCACGAAATTATGATAATCGTCTAGTTACAAAAGCCGCGTCACCGACGCAAGCGTTGCGAGTGGAGGCTTCTTAAAATATGTACCTAACCTAACCTAACTTAACTTAACCTAAACTAACTTAACCTAACCTAACCTCTCACGAAATTATGATAATCGTCTAGTTACAAAAGCCGCGTCACCGACACCAGCGTTGCGAGTGGAGGCTTCTAAAAATATGTACCTAACCTAACCTAACTTAACTTAACCTAAACTAACTTAACCTAACCTAACTTAACCTAACCTAACCTCTCACGAAATTATGATAATCGTCTAGTTACAAAAGCCGCGTCACCGACACCAGCGTTGCGAGTGGAGGCTTCTAAAAATATGTACCTAACCTAACCTAACTTAACTTAACCTAAACTAACTTAACCTAACCTAACCTCTCACGAAATTATGATAATCGTCTAGTACAAAAGCCGCGTCACCGACACCAGCGTTGCGAGTGCAGGCTTCTAAAAATATGTACCTAACCTAACCTAACTTAACTTAACCTAAACTAACTTAACCTAACTTAACCTAACCTAACCTCTAACGAAATTATGATAATCGTCTAGTACAAAAGCCGCGTCACGGACACCAGCGTTGCGAGTGGAGGCTTCTTAAAATATGTACCTAACCTAACCTAACTTAACTTAACCTAAACTAACTTAACCTAACCTAACTTAACCTAACCTAACCTCTCACAAAATTATGATAATCGCGTAGTTACGAAAGCCGCGTCACCGACACGAACGCTTAACTCTTGGGAAATGTGATATTCGTATAGTTACGAGATCTGCCAGGGTCGAATCAGCCTAAGGTATCGACCCTACATCTCTACGATGACAAATAGGCAAGTTATTTAAAATGTAATTCCAAATCTGATCCAAGAAAATGTGTTGTTCGTATAATTACGAGATCGGTAACGTCACCAGACACGAGCGTAGCCTCCTTCAAATACGGACAGTTACGAGGCTCGCTAGAGCGAAGCGAGTGGAGATTGTTTAATAAATACGTACCTGACGTCAAGAAAGTACTGATATGCATTTCATGTAGCATGAGCTATTGAGATGCGTAGTCGTCTCTAGGCCGGTTGGTGTAGTGGGGGAAATACTGAGCTCAGTCTTGCAGTGAATTTTGTTATAAGTACATTCCAAAAACATTGGTTTGTTGTTTAAAAAAAAAACGCCAAGAAGAAAGTTAGTGGAAGTAAAGTCCTCCATAGTCTATCTTGCGATATCATATCATAATTTGGACTATAATGTAGTCATAAAAACCCCTATTGAAGTTGAGAAAAATCTAATTGAAAATAACAAAATGACGGCCATTTCAAACAGTATTTATTTATATCTCGTGTTATTTAACTTGTAACACGCTAAATTAGGTATATTTTTGCAGATTTTAATTTTGCATGTAATGGTAGCAAAATTACCTCTGTATGAAAAAAAATGTAATTTCGAAAACACAGCGAGGAAATTTGTGCAATACTTTTCTACAGTAGATTCCAAAAATATTTCACTACTTAGTGATAAATATAATAGTGACAGGCTAACACGATGCGGTATTCTATTACAGAAACGTTTTTTGATAAGTTTTAGACAAAAGTGGGTGCATCTGGAACTGTCAGACATAACTGTTCATGGTCACATCTGTCTGTGTGTCATCTCCTGTTTCCTTCGTCCTTTGTATCCTTGGCTTGCGTATTGCTTGCGTCAATAGGCTTCAATAGCGTCATCGCACCACAGGACCCTCATCAAGCACCCAGCACTCCGCCCACTACACCCGAAGGATCAAGTTCCCATAGAAGGGGGAGGATATAATAAACTATTCCCTAACGGGATTATCAGTTGGCAGTACTGCTTGATTACGGTTAGGTTAGGTTGGGAACTATAATGTTATTTTTATAACAATTATTTTGTAATTAGGATAGGCGTTGGTTGTTGACAGTATAGGTTTTATATTATTGTTGGTTATTTTGAAGGTGTTCATCAAAGTACGGAGAGCTGATCTGAGAAAGTGTTTTTTTTTTAATTGTACTGGACTATAATTTTTGTAATTGTATCTGATCATGTTACTGGAAAAAGATAACAGTATAATAATTATTATGGTGGTTATGCCATTCTCATGCTTTTCAGCCACCTTTCCTTATATTCTCACCTATTTTACCCTTCTTTAGATCTCTCTCTAAATGGTTACGTTTTATTTCCGACGGTTTTCAGGTAGAAGGAGTTGAGCTGTATTATTTCCGACGGTTTTCAGGTAGAAGGAGTTGACCTGTATTATTTCCGACGGTTTTCAGGTAGAAGGAGTTGACCTGTATTACTTCCGACGGTTTTCAGGTAGAAGGAGTTGAGCTGTATTATTTCCGACGGTTTTCAGGTAGAAGGAGTTGACCTGTATTATTTCCGACGGTTTTCAGGTAGAAGGAGTTGACCTGTATTACTTCCGACGGTTTTCCGGTAGAAGGAGTTGAGCTGTATTATTTCCGACGGTTTTCAGGTAGAAGGAGTTGACCTGTATTACTTCCGACGGTTTTCAGGTAGAAGGAGTTGAGCTGTATTATTTCCGACGGTTTTCAGGTAGAAGGAGTTGACCTGTATTATTTCCGACGGTTTTCAGGTAGAAGGAGTTGACCTGTATTACTTCCGACGGTTTTCAGGTAGAAGGAGTTGACCTGTATTATTTCCGACGGTTTTCAGGTAGAAGGAGTTGACCTGTATTATTTCCGACGGTTTTCAGGTAGAAGGAGTTGACCTGTATTACTTCCGACGGTTTTCAGGTAGAAGGAGTTGAGCTGTATTATTTCCGACGGTTTTCAGGTAGAAGGAGTTGACCTGTATTACTTCCGACGGTTTTCAGGTAGAAGGAGTTGACCTGTATTATTTCCGACGGTTTTCAGGTAGAAGGAGTTGACCTGTATTATTTCCGACGGTTTTCAGGTAGAAGGAGTTGACCTGTATTATTTCCGACGGTTTTCAGGTAGAAGGAGTTGACTTGTATCATTTCCGACGGTTTTAAATCTCCTTAATATTTGAACAACACGTAGTCTAGTTTATTACGTATCTGGCAACGTTGGTTATTTCCGACGGTTTCCAGGTGGAGAGTGTTGAGCAGGGTTATATCCGACGATTTTATGCCGTAATACATTTGGCAACGTTGCATATTACAAACATAGTAAAAGCATGACTCATGTCTATAACAAGAGATACCCTAACAATAACTTGTCACTATAACCCGAAACAATACAATGAGTAAACCTATCGAAGGAAGCAGGAAATCTTGTACAGGTTAGGTTAGGTTAGGGATAGGTAAGGGTTAGGTTAGGTTTAAGTCTTACCATAATTTGTTTTCACTTATTAATGAATTATGTAGGCTACTACACACAGTTGTAAGTAATATTTGTATGTCTTAAGTTAAGAATTGGTATCTATCAATATGAATTTACATTTAAGTCACTATATACGCCTTAACCTAACCTAACCGAACTTAACCTAACCTTACCTATCACTAACCTAACCTAATCTAACATTACCTAACCTAACCTAACCTGTACAAGCTTTCCTGCTTCCTTCGATAGGTTTACTCATTGTATTGTTTCAGGTTATAGTGACAAGCTATTGTCAGGGTATCTCTTGTAATAGATATGAGTCATGCTTTTACTATGTTTGTAATATGCAACGTTGCCAAATGAATTACGTCATAAAATCGTCAGATATAACCCTGGTCAACACTCTCCACCTGGAAACCGTCGGAAATAACCAACGTTGCCAAATGTATTACGTCATAAAATCGTCGGATATAACCCTGGTCAACACTCTCCACCTGGAAACCGTCGAAAATAACCAACGTTGCCAAATGTATTACGTTATAAAATCGTCGGATATAACCCTGGTCAACACTCTCCACCTGGAAACCGTCGGAAATAACCAACGTTGCCAAATGTATTACGTCATAAAATCGTCGGATATAACCCTGGTCTACACTCTCCACCTGGAAACCGTCGGAAATAACCAACGTTGCCAAATGTATTACGTTATAAAATCGTCGGATATAACCCTGGTCAACACTCTCCACTTGGAAACCGTCGGAAATAACCAACGTTGCCAAATGTATTACGTCATAAAATCGTCGGATATAACCCTGGTCAACACTCTCCACCTGGAAACCGTCGGAAATAACCAACGTTGCCAAATGTATTACGTCATAAAATCGTCGGATATAACCCTGGTCAACACTCTTCACTTGGAAACCGTCGGAAATAACCAACGTTGCCAAATGTATTACGTCATAAAATCGTCGGAAATAACCAACGTTGCCAAATGTATTACGTCATAAAATCGTCGGATATAAGCCTGGTCAACACTCTCCACTTGGAAACCGTCGGAAATAACCAACGTTGCCAAATGTATTACGTCATAAAATCGTCGGATATAACCCTGCTCAACACTCTCCACCTGGAAACCGTCGGAAATAACCAACGTTGCCAAATGTATTACGTCATAAAATCGTCGGATATAACCCTAGTCAACACTCTCCACCTGGAAACCGTCGGAAATAACCAACGTTGCCAAATGTATTACGTCATAAAATCGTCGGATATAACCCTGGTCAACACTCACCACTTGGAAACCGTCGGAAATAACCAACGTTGCCAAATGTATTACGTCATAAAATCGTCGGATATAACCCTGGTCAACACTCTCCACCTGGAAACCGTCGGAAATAACCCGGTACCTTTTAAGTCAGTATTTTAATACTACTCGGTTTACAGCATCCCAATCGACGCTCATCATACAAAGTTGAGGATGACGTCGTATCCTTCATTCATGAAACCTTCTTTTAGACATTTCAACACACACAATCCACTTAACTTTCTGCGGTGGCTAAACGTCAACCGCTCTGATTGTTTCCTTTACGTATCATCAGTTGTCACCGTGTCCAATCGTGCAATGCGTAGTCATAGTTGGGTGGTATGGCACCTGATGACGGCACGTACAAATCCACAACGAAACTCCCGTCACAACCTGATTATTACAACAGTTTCGTAAGCGTAACATTTCCAGTATGTAAATAGTAATAGAGAGGGGCTTGTGAACAATCTAGCTTTCACACGGTGAAGTAAAATGATATATATACAGGGCGTCCCTGTAAGTAAGCTGCCACACTTAGGAAATGGTTATGTTTGTCAGGATAAAGAAAAAAAATTCCGAAAACGCTGTTTTCCAGATATAAGTTATTGTTTTTACAAAAAAAAACTTTGGAAATAAAATATATTGAGTTCAGATTTGTATATGCAAATTTTTATGTTACGCTTTTAAGTGTACCGAAAATAAAGACTTTATTTTTTTTTTTTTTTTTTAATGGCGGCCGTTTAAAATATTTAATATCTCAAAGAGCAACTACTTTACAAAAAATCATAAGAGACAATAAATTTTCCTTTTTTAAAGACAAACAAAACGGTTTTGTATTTTTGTCTGTAGACTGAGATTTAAACAAAAAATAAGAAACATAATTATTTTTAAATAGTTAAGGGTCACATTGTAATTTTTTATACATTTCAAAACGATGGATTTTATTATTTTTGTTAAAAGTATTAGAATTCCAAAATATTTTTGTTCTATGTCAATCTTGAGTGATGTAGACAATTAACAAAAAATTATTATGTTTACTGTTTTTTGTCAATAACTCGGTTATCCTTTGACCTAAAAAGAAAATACAAAAACTATCCTCTTTGTCATTAAGATAGGAAACTTTTTTGTCTCTTGTGAATTTTTTGAAAAGTTAATACTTTTCGATATATTCAATATTAAATATTTTAAATGGTCGCCATTTTGAAAATATACAAAATAAAGTCTTTATTTTCAGTACATTTATGAAACGTGACATACAAAATGCGTACCTTTTTTCATGTAGTCTTGGGTTAGATCCCTCTCTTTCGTGTTTCCTATCAGTCGCTCTAGATCCTGTTCTCTTCCGTAGTGCTATTAGGGTATTAGAGGGCTAGGTTAGGTTAGGTTAGTAGGTTCAATTATAGGGAGTTCGGGCTTAGCAATTCCTAAGGATCTAGCTGAATCTAGACCTTTTTTATGTAGTCTTGGGTTAGATCCCTCTCTTTCTTGTTTCCTATCTGACCCTATTGACCCGTTCTCTTCCGTGGTGCTATTAGAGTATTCGAGGGCTAGGTTAGGTTATGTAAGTAGGTTCAATTATAGGGAATTCGGGCTTAGCAATTCCTAAGGATCTAGCTGAATCTAGACCTTTTTTATGTAGTCTTGGGTTAGATCCCTCTCTTTAATGTTTCGTATCGGTCGCTCTAGATCCTGTTTTCTTCCGTAGTGCTATTAGAGTATTCGAGGGCTAGGTTAGGTTAGGTTAGTAGGTTCAATTATAGGGAGTTCGGGCTTAGCAATTCCTAAGGATCTAGCTGAATCTAGACCTTTTTTATGTAGTCTTGGGTTAGATCACTCTCTTTCATATTTCCTATCAGTCGCTCTAGATCCTGTTCTCTTCCGTGGTGCTATTAGGGTATTAGAGGGCTAAGTTAGGTTAGGTTAGTAGGTTCAATTATAGGGAGTTCGGGCTTAGCAATTCCTAAGGATCTAGCTGAATCTAGACCTTTTTTATGTAGTCTTGGGTTAGATCCCTCTCTTTCATATTTCCTATCAGTCCCTCTAGATCCTGTTCTCTTCCGTAGTGCTATTAGAGTATTCGAGGGCTAGGTTAGGTTAGGTTAGTAAGTTCAATTATAGGGAGTTCGAGCTTAGAAATTCATAAGGATCTAGCTGAATCTAGACCTTTTTATCATGTAGTCTTGGGTTATATCCCTCTCTTTCTTGTTTCCTATCTGACTCTATTGACCCGTTCTCTTCCGATGTGTTATTAGAGTATTCGAGGGCTAGGTTAGGTGGTTCAATTATAGGGAGTACGAAAATAAACATGAACTAAAAATGTAAAAGAATTTTATTATTTCGAAGTGTTAAGTTTGAATACTAAATTTATCAAAGTATTTCATTATCTGATGAGAATTCATTATTAAATCAATGCACATCTCCCTTGAGGTGACAGCTTCCTGTTTGGGTACAGATGCATTGCGACCTCGTGTTAGTGGTCTTGTCAAGAAATACTTAGTGAAGTGTTAAGCGTTTCCTCAAGATGTGCAAGGCCGAAGCTGTATCCATCCTTCAAGTTGTAACCTGACTCATAATTCAATATTTAACTTTAGATGGGGATAATTGTATGATTCTACATTTCCTTTGTAATAGCTGTCATTAATAAACTGATCACTCAGCGTTTTAAGAAAATTAATTAAGTGCAAGTCTTTGTTTGCAACCTTCTAGGTTATGATCGCCTTATAAAAAATAATGAAAAATATAAAATAAAGCCTATTAGTCTCGAATACTCTAATAGCGTCAGTATCGGAAAAGAACAAGAGTTGGTTAAGAGTGACCTGATAGGAAAGGTGGAACAGAGCGATCTAACCTAAGACTACTTGAAGAAAGGTGTATAGTTAGTGTAATTGGAGCTTGCCACACATGTATTCACTGTAGGGAGCCTCTGAGGGTTGCTAGCCTAGAATTTATTTTGTGTATCCAACTTAAGTGTGAATATATACAGAAAATGAGCTATACTTATAGGCTAATCTATATAATTTAAAACTCATTGTGTTTGTATCCAAGTCACTCTTGTTTATATAACAAAAGAACAATAATGTCCGCCTCTGTGACTTTTTTAATAATAAATGCAAAATCTAACTACGCACGCCACATTATAGAAGAAAACCACTCGTATTCTAATTTTGAAAGCAACTTCCATCCAATTCACATATGCAAGAAGAGCAAACAAATGGACGCGCTAGAGAAATATGAAATATATAAAGCGCAGTTAAAAAGTCCAAAACATATGTTGAATGACCAATTGAATTTTAAGTCCAACTTGATGTACGACTTTGCTAGAGGAATAGATAAGAAACACAAACACTGAGCGGTACTGCAGGTTAGGGATCAGTATATTAAACATATTCGATGGTGTGCACACGCGTTGATATTGTCTGTGTTAATGTGCGCGTGTATGTGTGTATGTGTTGTGATATGTTGTGTAATAATTTATTTTAATGTTTTAACGACCTCAGCAGAGCGATATTCTGAAGATGGAAAGAGTTCCGAAACGCGTATATGATTATAAAGTAACTACTTTATTATTAAAAAAGTTATATAGACGGACATTATTGTTCTTTTATTATATAATCTATATAAGAAGGATTTACTGTAATTTTTATTTTACCATCTATAGATAGTATAGAGAAAGTTATGTCATGGATCAAAAATCGATGTTGATATCAGTTTTGAGGTCTTTTGAGTCCAAAAAGGTATTTTTTGGAATGATGTCCTTCTTTCGATTGGCGTGTGTGAAAGAAAACACGTGGATTTTTCATCCATTTCTTATTTGAAGTAGCTGCTATAAAAACATAAGATTACGATTTTCTCAACATCTGTTATAACGGTTTTGATTACAATGTAGCCTACACATCTCCAAAAAAAATCGGTTAATGTGAAGTAAGAGTTGAAATGTGAACAAAACATCTGATTTTAACATTTCTGGTTTCTCCTGCAGTGTCCTTACACGGTGTCTTTTAAAACACACCAAAAGTAATAGTCCATAGTCTGGAGATCGCACCCGATATTCCTAAGCACTTCCTCTCCGTCCTATCCATCGTTCAGGAATGGAGTTGTCAAGAAATCCCCTCTCGTCAAGATCCCACGAGGGGAGCCCTATGTCAAAATCATAGGTTATCTAAAACAAGAATAAGACTGTTTTGTAGCATTGGTGAGTAGGAGATGCCGGTGACAGTCTCCTCAAATAAAAATGACCAACATACCTCTTAAAAGTAAAAGTAAAAAACGTAATTTTTTTACATACTTTCTTATTTTACCGTGTTTTAGGGGTAGTTTTATCCAAAAGGGTAAAGATAATTTGTGATATTTTTGACACTGATTAATTGTAAATAAAAAAAAATACAAAAAATATATATCCAAACGCGTTTTTCATGTGTAGTTAAATTTAGACTTTTTTTTAACCCCGAAAGAGGGTAGTTCAGATGTAGTTTATTTCTTAAGGGATGAAAATATTATTTTTCGTTGTAAAATGACAATTTATTATTTTAAATTACCAAACCTACTGCAAAAATAACAAAAAAAATGTTATAATGCATTTTCCCCCGTTTACTAAGGGTGTGGTTTTCAACCCCTGTGATTTTACCCTAAGAATCTCACTAAAAATACAAATTATTATTAAAATAGGTCATTTCATAAAGTTATTTAAGATTTGAAATTAGATTATTGCAAAAACACTTAAAAGGAGTGTTTTTTGGATTTTTAGGGGCGACGCCACAACTTTGGTAATTCACGACCTCAATTTTCAGAATCAGCGTCCCTAAAACGTATAATGAAAGTAATCTCAATTCGTGGCATGAATTGAACAATGTCACCCCGCGTTTTGAATGGTCTAGAGCTGTTCACTGCCTTTTCAATAGCATGATATTGCTAATCCGGTTGGTGAACGCAGTTACCCGTGCAATGAAGATGTTCCGCGACTAAGATCCCAACCATGATGAAAGTTGGTGGGGGGGAGACCATTTTATCTATACTCTTTTTATAAGGTGATCATGTTCAAGAGGGATTTCGTCTTAAATAACAAGAAAGGAAAATGTTTTTATAAAAAAAGAACTTAAAACTAAAGGAGTGTAGTACAAAAATTATTTTGTCTTGAATATTTAGAAGTATAATGTATTAAATGAAGCTAATTAACTAAATAATACACAGGGTAATTAGGAAAAACGCTATTTGTAAACACTTCAACTATAGATATGAAAATCCCTTTATAATTAATTAATACTTTAAGCCTTAAGCTGAAATAGCATAACATAAGAACTATCACAATAGAAACTAATTTTAGTGGTTTTCAATTCTCTAAAATACATTACTTAATTTCCCTCTCAGCCCTTTCATCCAGAATAATAATAACAACTCTTCCCTTCCGACCATATTGAATTATTAGAGGGCTAGAGGTTTATTTTATGTTCATTTCTTTCATTTTACTTACCCAGTATAGGCCCTAACCTAATCTAACCTAACGTTACCCTTACCTAACCTAACCTAACCTAATCTATCTCTTGAGTCATATTTTATTATGTTTGGAATGTGCAACGTTACCAAATGCATAATGTCTTTCTACCTAGAACGTCAACGCTTTCTACCTAGAACGTCAACGCTTTCTACCTAGAACCTCAACGCTTTCTACCTAGAACGTCAACGCTTTCTACCTAGAACGTCACCGCTTTCTACCTAGAACGTCAACGCTTTCTACCTAGAACGTCAACGCTTTCTACCTAGAACGTCAACGCTTTCAACCTAAAACGTCAACGCTTTCTACTTAGAACGTCAACGCTTTCTACCTAGAACGTCAACACTTTCAACCTAAAACGTCAACGCTTTCTACTTAGAACGTCAACGCTTTCTACCTAGAACGTCAACGCTTTCTACCTAGAACGTCAACACTTTCTACCAAGAACGTCAACGCTTTCTACCTAGAACGTCAACGCTTTCTACCTAGAACGTCAACGCTTTCTACCTAGAACGTCAACGCTTTCAACCTAAAACGTCAACGCTTTCTACTTAGAACGTCAACGCTTTCTACCTAGAACGTCAACACTTTCAACCTAAAACGTCAACGCTTTCTACTTAGAACGTCAACGCTTTCTACCTAGAACGTCAACACTTTCAACCTAAAACGTCAACGCTTTCTACTTAGAACGTCAACGCTTTCTACCTAGAACGTCAACACTTTCTACCTAGAACGTCAACGCTTCCTACCTAGAACGTCAACACTTTCTACCAAGAACGTCAACGCTTTCTACCTAGAACGTCAACGCTTTCTACCTAGAACGTCAACGCTTTTTACCTAGAACGTCAACACTTTCTACCTTGAACGTGAACACTTTCTACCTAGAACCTCAACGCTTTTTACCTAGAACGTCAACCCTTTCTACCTAGAACGTCAACGCTTTCTATCTAGAACGTCAACGATTTCTACCTAGAACGTCAACACTTTCTACCTAGAACGTCAACGCTTTCTACCTAGAACCTCAAACCTTTCTACCTAGAACGTCAACGCTTTCTACCTAGAACGTCAAACCTTTCTACCTAGAACGTCAACGCTTTCTACCTAGAAACCGTCGGAAAAGATACTCCTGGGAAATAATCCGGCACCACTGGGTAATTACCCCTTGATCTACTACAATTAAACATTTTCAACAAAGCTCAAGAAACCAACTTTTGGGCATTACATTTAGAATATCTGTTCATATTGCATTGCACGATGGGCTGGCTAAGTACTATGATGAGCCGATCAAATTATTTTATAAACCGATGATAGCAAGAGGTGTTTCGCTTTTAAAGAAGAAGGATTACTGATAAGGGAAAGGGGTGAAGAGTATTTGACTCCGCATTGTGAAGTTGTTGGACGCCATGGTACCTACCCACCCCATCATTATTTCAAGGTCGATATCAAACGACGTCTATAAATTCAAAAAATATAATTCACGTCCTTTTACTTGAGCGTTTTATCTGCGTGATGAGACTTATACTATAATTTAAGATACCATATTGGTCTAGATAGCTACAGGATGTACATCTTAAGCTATCTACGCAACTCTCATCAATTGTCTACTCTCTCCAACCCACTGTCACTACAGCAACTCTTCCTTTTACCTCCCCTTCCTTCCTATTTGCAATTTCGTTAGTTTTATGCTTAATCCTGGTAATAATTAATTAGTTTTACACCAAGCAATCATAACACTTTGTAATAACAAATAATATCCTTTTTTCCTATTATTTTGCATTTGAATTCTTCTTCGGAAGGATATTTTTATACAAAAGTTAAATTTTTATTTTATAAGAAACGTAAGTACAGATACAATTTATTATTTAACCGGAAGTAGTACAGCGTTGTAAGTACGAAAGTTTACCGTTCATGTTTTTAAAATTCATTTTTATTTTTAGATTCAAAAATTGTCAATGTTTTCGAACCACCTAAAAACAGAAACGAAAATGACTTTTAAATAGCTTAAATCGAGGGGTATTTAGTTGTAAAGTAATTTTTCAGGTGTTACGTGTAACTCAGTGAATTTTGTGTTTGTTTATTCTTTACGATTATGTTTTTCATTACTCCAATAATTTTTTGTATAACCTGCATATTTACAATTAGTGGTTAAGTTTGCAAGGTAATTAATTGGTTATGGTTAATAGTTTTGTTTTCTGCGTTGAAAGTGTTGAAGTTGTTCTTTTTGTTGATGTGCCATGCCTGTAGTTACTAGGGCAAGCCGCACATTATAGGCTACACAGGATAGTAGAAAGTTTGGAATATAATTTTTATATCGAATCAAAGATGACATAGAAAAGCGAAAAAAAAGCTGCGTTGGAAAGCTCTGCTCTGGAGCTATCTACAGGGTGCTCCAAAAGTAAAATGAAAATATACAGACTTTCAAAAATGATAAAATGTTCATTTTTATGTCTCCAATTGCAATAGTTTAACAACTAAATAATGTATATTTATAATATTAATATATATATATATATATATATACACCTTGTTTCCGTCTTGCAATTTTTTTTTATGTCTCTGATTGCAATAGTTTAAAAAAATTTCAAGACGGAACAAGGTATATATATATATATATATATATATATATATATAAATATTATAAATATACATTATTTAGATGATAAAATGTGTTTTTTTCTGTACACTTTTAAATGTAACCATAGTAATATTTTTCCATATTCATTTTACTACCCACAAGACGGAAATTTTGGTTTAAAAAAATGATATAACTGTTTTAGTTTTTGAGACCTTTTAAGAATGTATATTCTTTTTACGACTATTAACCATGTAATGGAAGAAATGTCTATCGACCCCTGGATGATAGTTTCATTGTCCAAAAGACACAGAAATGGGCAATTAGTCGATAAATATATATATATATATATATATATATATATATATATATATATTTAAATTCACGTATAATATAATTTTTTATTTCTTATTTTTGTATTATTTATTAATTATGTTTTTTTTTAATAATATTTTTATTATGATTGTTGTGGACTTACCACCAATACAGGATAAGATATGGTTAAGTATTTTCTAAATAATAAATTTAAACTCACGCTATTGGATCTAATTTATCTCTCGGATCTACCAATACAATTTAACATATCTTACAACGTTCAAGAAGTCGTGTTTTGGACATTACATTTAAATCTGATTGTATTACATTAATGGGACTGGGTAAGTAACATGATAGTCTCAATCAACTTTTGTATAGCTTTATTCTGTATTCTAGAAATCTTTTAAACATCCTGTATACAGTTAAGAAACATTGCGCCTCCACTACGGGTGGTCTTAAGAGCATTTTAAGTAGGTTTTAAACATAAAAATAAAACCTATCTTACTTCAAATAACGGCCTAACCTAATATACCTTATCTGTTATATTACCGGTTACACAGGCTATACCAAGTTTTATGATACAAAATAAATTTATTATTCAAGTACATGTTCTGTTATGACACATTCAAGAAGGCTCATGTAGTTTGCTCACGGTATAGTGAGTCACACGCATTTGTGATGGTCTAAAACTCTATTCAAAGCATCATCATTATATACTTAAATTCTGCTGAGTCACATTTATATTGTTTCCGTTTTTATTTACTCTCTCATACATATATGATTTCACTAAAAGATGAACATACCGGGTGATCTGTTTAAAAGAGGCCCGGGTCTAATAATGTATTAAAATTAGGTTATATCTCTATGAACAATAATTTAAATCATGTCAGCGATTGTTGTACAGTATTTTGTGTTGGCTAGCCTGGATCGGCTGATTTTTTATTGATTACTTCAGCTTGTTAATTAGTTGTGTTATTCAGTTTCAGAACATCATTTTAAGCAGTTTTGGTATTATTAAAGCAATGTTTCCCCCACCATTTCCCCATCAGAAGCAAGACCAACGGCTGTTCAGAGTAGTGACCATTGTTTCATCCTGTTTGTGTTTGGGAATTTGGCCTAACTCCATCCAAATGAGTGGCTAG
The DNA here is from genome assembly GCA_963513935.1 of Aphrophora alni. NCBI lineage: Eukaryota > Metazoa > Arthropoda > Insecta > Hemiptera > Aphrophoridae > Aphrophora > Aphrophora alni. The sequence continues at coordinate 12,439,156 of OY740774.1, read as the reverse complement.
TTGATTTTATGGGATGGGTCGGATACCTCGCACTTCGTAATTGTTAAATTAATATGTAGGCCTACTAATGATGCCAAAATGAATGTCAGGGATGATGCAGAGCATACGTTCTTTAAATGCGACCGCTTTGTAGAACAACGACGAGGCATTAGCGACATGGTAGGAGAATTATCCACTGTGACTATAGTTGGAGAGATGTTGACGTGCAGAGAGCGCTGGGTGGCAATTGCAGAATACATTGAATTGGTACTGAGGTGCAAGAAGGATGTGGGCTGGCTAGACCCATAGCCAGAGAAGAGGAGGCACAGATAGGCTAAAAGCAGGCGCCACTCCGAAGTAATGCGAGAGCGGTCCCGTAGTGGGGAAAACGCCTGGCAAAGAGGAAGGTTTTAGTCGGTATGCCTTTGGGAGAGTCCGACTCATAAGTCCATAAGGGAAGAGTGCATATATACGTATTTTGTCAAAATTCTATAAAAAAAAAATATATATTTAAAAAATGATACCAAAATGCCGATTTGGCTGTTGATCTAACACTTGTGGAATCCCAATTCGACTTTCTCTATTCTCCCAGTAAATCTTAATTATTAACATTAAATTAGGTTATTTAGTTATAAATTAAGTTAATGTAGGATTCATCAAAAATGGCTGCTGGTCAGGTTGCGATATAGGAGCGGGATGCAGCGTGCCAAGCTGGGAGGTGGAATATTGTCGAGCACGGACCACCCAAACAACATTAATTCAAATTAATTATTGAGCAATTAAATTAATTATTAAGTAAATTAATTGTCCCTGAGCAAGTAATGCCAACGAAAGCTAGGCCTTTCAGTTACAATGTGGTTCTCACAAACAGTGCAGAGAAGCATTTCTTGTAAAATTTGGTAAAGAAACTCTAGTGTTATTCAGAAACGTATTACAAAGTTTCGGAAACTGACTCAGTAGCTGATAAAAGACCCGAAGGGAACAAATCCGTTTTAACGGAACAAAATTTACAAGACATTGAAGTTAAGTGAATGCCGAGGTGTGTAAAGAAATGATTCATTGGTCGGCTTGAAGAAGATGAGAGCTATTGTTGGTTGTAGCAGGACACTGGACAGTGCGTGAACATCTTACATGAATTTTTTAATGAAAGAATTTTGGCCATCGAGATCTCCTGATCTGTCTAGTTAGATTTTTTCTTGTGGGGAGTTATTTGAAAAATCAAGTATTCCAGAGTAATCCACACACTTTATTTAGAGCAGTTGAAACTAAATATCAACCTTGTTATTGCAGAGATCAGTGAGGTTACTCTAAGAAAGGTTTCCAGAAGCATACTAGAGTGTGTTGATAAGTGTAAAGTTAATGGACATAATTTTGAACATTTATTATATGTTTTGATGTTAAATAAAATAAAAATCTTCAATGAAACCTGTTCTTTATTTTCAATACATTTTATTTCCCGGGCCTCTTTTAAACTGATCACCCTGTATTAATAACTAATGTATATATGAAAGTCTTTGTCAACAAAAAAGATAATTTTTATTAAATACAACAATAAAATATACAAGTTGTTCAGAAAATGTCCTACTTTTATAACTGGAATGTAAGTTCCTCAAATTAATTAATTATAATTAAATGATTAAGAGTTGGTTACCTGGAGCGGTGGTTGTCAGAGTGATTTATGACCGCAAAGGGTGACAACGTTTTCCTTATCTTAGGTTAAAGCATACCCTGATGATAGTTCTTCCAACAACCGAAATTCTCCACACTTTGTTGTTTAAAGACGAAAAAACCTCTCGGTCATCATCACCTTATAAAAAATTAAAAAAAGAACATAAGTAAAGACCCATAGCTCTTTAATGCTCTAATAACGTCGGATCGGAAAAGAACAAGAGTTCGTCAAGAGAGACTACATAGAAAAGATTAAAGAGAGAGATCTAACCCAATACTACATGAGAAAAAGGTGTAAACCCTGCTAGGTACCTCGGGATTGCCAAGCCCGTACTTATTATAGGTGAGCCCCAGAGCTTAAATACTCTTGTGTTTAATGTCAATCCTCCATACACAAATTTACTATCAATACAAAAACTATGATTGGTTCTATAAACCTCGTTTTAAAATATTCATCAAATTATTCTTGTAAACCCAAGTGATATGTAAAAAATGTGCATAGGCCAAGAAATAACACTATATAACCAACAACTACTGTACACTTGAACAAAATAACACCACTCAAAGGAGGAAATAATATGAGTTAAATAATTTGTGGAAGGCTGACTCCATGCATTATTCTTTTGATTTATCGTTCATCCGAATTTGTTAGAATTGTGAACTATCCGACACAAACGAGGTTAGAAAGGATTTAGACACAAAAAAAGAAGAATTTCAACCGTTGCCAATGCAAGTCCCTTATTTTATTTATTTTTTTTTTTTGCGTTATAAAATATATAAATATAAGATGGCGCCCATATTTTTACTTTTTCATTGAATTGATATTTTTGGCGACAGTAAGTTTTGTTCTTTTTTATTGTAAGTGGGATGAGTAAGTGAAATAAATTGTACAACTTTTTCCACCATTTATTTTGTATTTGTTACGATGCCAAATATCTGCTGTTATTGAAACAATCTAAAGGATGACATGAGCAACAAGGAATCACCCTGGAATGTTAAACTACCAGAACTACATTACGTAAAACTAAACAAATTTTATCTTGATTTTTTTAACTGCATTTCCAAAATATCCAGGACAGCTAATGTCCTGACGCACTTTAGATCGTGTACATGTTACAGTGGCCTTCAAAGGCTGTCGTAGCTTTTCCTGATTTGTCATTCAAGGAAGTTATTTGTACAAGTACATATCTTTATTATTTAATCATTCTTTAAATTGAATGAATGATTAATATATTTTATTTAAATAATTACATTTGAATAAAATTCCTTTTATAAAGCTATCTTTTACACAAAAAAAAATCTAGGATTGTATTATCTGAAAATTTTATTGGAGAATTCATACTTCAAACGTCTAAATCCACGCAAGTCTAAATATTTAAGTTTAAAAAAACACGAGGCTGTTTTTGTGGTGCCCATCCAGACTATCATAGTACATAATTTTGTAAAAATGTGGACAAAAATCTTCCATACATGAAATTTGGTGGAAAGTTAGGTTTTGGGGTTACTTCAATGGGGGGGGGGGGAAATCGAGGCCTCCCTGGGGCGGTTAAAATGTGTGGCAAAACGGTTTTTTTTAATATATCAAAAAAAAAGTTAAATACAAAAGTTGTAGCTGAATAATTTTTCCATCAAAATGGACCTAGTATTTTTTTCGTCAGACGGACTGGGACAGAAATGAGCGTTCAAAGTTGAGAACTTTTTGCAATTGTTCGTATAAGGCACAAGGAGATTTCACGAGAAAAAAAATTTTCTAAGGCAATTTTGTATAGTAAAAAGCGCTAAATATGGGTATGTAAAGTTTTGTACATGTAATACCAAGTATTTGAATATAAATTTTTATATGTATATATTTATACACACATATACACACACACACTTACATGTAACGTATCACATACATCCTACAACTACAGAAACGTGTATCTTTGTACGTAAGTAACATAAAATGTATTTATGTATATATCTAAAATGCATATTTTAGATATATACATGCACACATATATGTGCAGAAATATTGTCATACATATTATATATTATACTTGTCTAAATCCAAAATGCACATGAATTAGTCAGTATATGCATGTAAATATGCAAAATGTGTAAATGCAAGTTTTTGTAGATATATGTGAGCATAATTATATACATACAAAAATAATCTATGTAACTTTTATATGTAATAACAAATTTTTTATTTGTATTTAATTTTATGTGCAAACGGAAGTTAATTTCAGAACATATCTCGTGTTTAGGGTTGTAATTGATATTGTAAATAGAATATTGTAGTTATCAGGTGCTTATTTGTCTCAGCCTTCACTGGAGGTAGGGAAGAACTGAAAAATATTACAATCTTCAACCCAGCCCTTGAAAACGCTATAAAAACCAATCCCGTTAGACTTAATTTATAAACTATTTAACCCTATTTAGGATTGTCAAGAAAATATATTTCTCTTTGTTAATTTTAACTTGTAAATTGCAGGAATTAAAATAATTAAGACGCCATTTTAAACCAGTATAACGTAGTTGCAAGGAAAATAAATGACACTTTTGACCTTTGACAACACTGAATGAGACAGGAATGTGACTCGGACAGTACTGGTGAGGAAAGTTTCTTCTAGAATCGAAAAAGTTAGTGCCACATATTTATTCAGACTCTTAATAGTCATGAAAATAATGAATTTCTAAAATTATCAAAGAAGGAAATAAATCAGAAATATTTGAAATTTAGACAACTGAAGAAAGATTTTTACTGGACGTAAATCCTCCAGCTACGAAATTTGATGGAAAGTTACGTTTTGGGGTTATTCAATGGGGGGGAGGGGAGGAGGAATCGGATACTCCATCTCACCGCTGGGATCTCCTAGTCGGGTTAAAAGGTGTGGCAAGAAGGTTTTTTGTAAATATCTCAATACTAAGGAAGATAGAAAACGAAGTTGTAGCTGACTACATTTTCCATCAAAATGATCCTTAGTAATTTATTCGTCAGATATATGAGCGGTAAAAGTTGAGATTTTTATTTGTAATTGTTCATAAAAGCTTTATAAGGCATTTTTACGGGGGAAATATTGCATTTGTTTACTTTAGGGCGATTTTTGTAGAGTAAAAAGCGTGAAATTAGGGTATGTAAGTGTTTGTACATGTAATGCCAAGTATTTGGATATAAATTTGTGCATGCATATATTCATTGCACACACACTACAACTACAATAATGTGTATTAATTAAAGTAAGCGTTTTTAGTTATATATATACACACACACACACATATGTGCAAATATGTGTAGACATATTTTCATACACATATATTATACTTGTCTAAATCCAAAAATACACATCTACACGCATGGATTAGTCAGTATATGCATGTAAATGTGAAAATTCATGTTTTTATTGTTGTAGTGTCTGTGTATACCATGTGCCCATTAAGTCCCACCCCCTCTTATTTTTTTTATTAATGGAAATAGACAGATTTGCTTTGGGGAAAGTTTAGATAACCAAAGGAGGAGTTTTTTGAAGTATCAAAATTTTCAACCCTTACCCCCAAAAATGGGGTAGTTTGAGGATAAGTCAAGAATTTTAAATAACAACCCCTATTGAGTGATATCTCATTTTAAAGGTCTCTTTTCAAAATAAGAATAATGTAGCAAACCAGAGGTCTCTAAGTTCATCCTACCCAACATAGCAACCAATCGAATTGTGAATTTTACGTTAATAATTATGTTACGAAATGTACAACAAGCTTTTGAGTCCAGAATCTATTTCTGCCAAAAAGTAAATGGTAGCCATTTCAAGAACTTAATATGAGCTAAAAAAACAATGTAAGGCTCTTACCATCATTTTACCAACAAAGAGCAGTTTGTAATGTAATAAAAACAACTGGAGTTTGTAGGTTAACATTCACAATTCGATTGGTTGCTATGTTGGGTAAGATGAACTTAGAGACCTCTGGTTTGCGCCATTATTCTTATTTTGAAAAGACCTTTAAAATGAGGTATCACTCAATAGGGGTTGCTATTTAAAATTCTTGACTTACCCCTCAAACTACCCCATTTTGGGGGTAAAGGTTGAAAATTTTGATACTTCAAAAAACTTCTCCTTTGGTTATCTAAACTTTCCCCAAATCAAATCTGTCTATTTCCATTAATAAAAGAAAATAAGAGGGGGTGGGACTTTTTGGACACATGGTATATATGCGCATAAATATTATAGATGGAAAAAATTTATATCTAAATACTTGGTATTACATGTACAAACACTTGCATATCCATATTTAGCGCTTTTACTATATAAAAATCGGGCTAAACTATTATTTTTTTTGTAAAAATACCTTATACGAAAAATTGCAAGAAAGGTCTCAACTTTTAACGATCATATAAATATTATATCTGACCCAGTGCGTATGACGAAATAATTATTATTGACCATTTCGATAGAAAATTTAGTCAGCTACAACTTTCGTATTAGTTTTTAGAGATATTTACAAAAAACCATCTTGCCCCACCTTTTAACCGGACTAGGAGAACCCAGCGGTGAGATGGAGTATCCGAATTTTCCCCATTGAAGGGAAAGATGGCGACTAATACATTTTGTTAGGTTACTTAGAAGTTACACTTGAGCGAAATTTGATAAACGTAACAAACGATTTTAAGGAAATCGTTTTATTATTCCATAATTCCAAATTCACTTTTCTGGACTTAGAGACCTCAAAACGTTTATACACTCCTCATATAACTTTCTCTATACAACTTGTATTTGTTGGAAGAGTAATAAATAACCATTGAAGGTTAGATCCAAGACTTGTGACTTTACTCCCGCCCTCGTAGGCTTCACGCAATGAACGCAAGAAGACCTTCTACACTCATTGATAGTAGTTCCGACACTACTCTGGCAGGGTCGTCTGTCCAGACTTCCGTTACTCCATATGTAGACACAATCATCTAAAGAAGATACATTTTATATTCTCATATACAGGATGTCCAGTAATTACGGGATCAAACTTCACTAGGTGATTTTTCAAGTCAAAATATACAAGAAATGTCTAATAAAGCATAGTCTTATCTCGCTTAGTTTTCGCTTGACTGTCCGTTTGTGTTTTTTACCAAAACATTTTTATCTTCGAAGACGATAAAGTTATAAACTTAAAACTATACATTACCTGTTAGTACAACAAAGACCAATATTTAAAAAAAGCGTTAAATAATTATCACTTCCGGTTTCTAAATGGCGGCCATACTAAGTTTTCTAAGCTTAATAACTCAAAACCCTTCCGGCCGCCATTTTCAAACAGGAAGTGATAATTGTTTAAAACTTTTTTTAAATATTGGTCTTTGTTATACTGACAAGTATGTAAGGTTTTAAGTTTATACTTTTATCGACTTCAAAGATAAAAATGTTTTAGTAAAAAACACAAACAGACAGACAGACGGAAAACTAAGCGAGATAGGACTATGCTTTATTAGACATTTCTTGTATATTTTGACTTGAAAATCACCTGGTAAAGTTTGATCCCGTAATTACTGCACACCCTGTAATATGTAGTATAAAGAAAGTTATGTGATGGGTCAAAAAATCAATGTCAAGTTTTTTGTGGGCATTTTCAGAGTGGTGTTTGGAATGATATCTGTCTGTCTAGTGTAGGGCGTTTGACGTATGGTCGTTTGGTCATTTAGCGTCTGTCGTCATTTGGTCGTCTGGTCTTCTGTCGTCGTCTGGTCGTCTACATAAATATATATATTTCAATGTGGAAACATTCTCATCGTAGTTGTAACCCGTATTGTGTAACTGTTGTAAGTGGAACAGTAGCCTAGAGTGCGCTAGTCTCGCAAGACCAGAAGCAATTAAAACACAGACGGTAGTATGTTGTGTTGTGTGACCTTTACCCTTCCCAAGGCGGCCTCCGTTGTCTTTGCCCCTATCCTTCCGTGTGCAGACCTGTTCTGTCTGAGTTCATCCGATTCTGTCAATCTAACTTAAGTCAAAATTTAAACTTATTTAAGTATGTCATACATTATAATTAGAGTAGAGTAGGTGAAATGAACTGTGCAAAATGATTGCATGAACTTCTCACGCGCCTATCACCAAAAACAAAAAAAAAATATTTGTAAAATGTGAAGATAAATTTCCAAATCCCACGTGTAAATTAGTAAGTAAAAGAAATTACACTTGTTAGCCACATCTAACCTAAAACTAATCTAACCTAACCTATCGTAACCTAACCTAACCAAAATCAATGTGCAAGATAGCAAGTAAAAAAAATTATACTTGATAGGCACACCCAACCTAACCTAAACTAACTTAACCTAACCTTAACCGTTGTCAATAATAACACAATATCAATCATAATCTATTTACACTTTGGAAGAGCTTATTACACACTCAACATTAGGATCTAATTAAATTTGAATCAATCGAATATCTACTTATTAATAAATTAAATCACTATAATTGCTTCCATATACAAATACACCATGTCTTATCACACATTAAGATATTTACCCAAAAAAATATAAAAGCACTGACATATTACACAACACTACAAAAACTAAAAACCTAAAACATTTAAGAAAATAAAATCCAAAACTTAACAACATAATACATAAAAAAGGCTATTCATTAGCTATTACACTCAACTTAATATATATATATATAACTATAAGATATAAATATTTTGTAAAATAGACCCCTTCTTGTTCAAAGACAAAAAACATCTCAGTTCTTGTCAGTTTAGTTTAAAAACAAAATAACATAAAATAAAGACCTTCAGTCTTCGAATGCTCTAATAGCGTTAGGATCGGAAAAGAACAAGAGTTGATCAAGAGAGACTTGATGTGAAAGATGAAAGAGAGGGATCTAACCCTAAACTATATAAAAAAAATTGTAAATCCTTTGGGTGTACTCTATATATAACTGAAGCCTTAATGGCTGTATATCAATTCCAACTAACTGTCAATTAGACTATAAGAATCACGTATTAACTTTTTTTTCTTTTTTGTTAAATGCGAAAATCATCTAGGTCATTATCACTTTATAAAAATAGAAGTTAAGAGTATAAAATAAAGACTCCTAGCTTTAATACTCTAATAGAGTCAGGGTCATAAAAGAACAAGAGTTGGTCAAGAGAGGCATGATAGGGAAGGGAGAGATCTAACCCAAGAATACATGAAAAAAGTGGTTTTGTGGATGCGTGTGTGATAAAAAAAGATCAAGAAATGTACCTAATCTAACCTAACCTAACCTCTTTTTTCCTTTTTTTTTCTCTAAGACGAAAAACCTCTAGGTCATGATCGCCTTATAAAAAAAGAAGTAAAGAGTATAAAATAAAGACTCCTAGCTTTAATACTTTTGCGACGTCAGGTCGGAAAAGAATAAGTGTTAGTCGAGAGAGACATAATAGGAAAGATGAAGAGAGGGATCTAACCCAAGAATACATGAAAAAGTGGTTTTGTGGATGCGTGTCTGATAAAATTACATCAAGAAATGTACCTAACCTAACTTAACCTAACCTAACTTTTTTTTAAAGCTAAAAATCACTAGGTCGATTTCACCTTATAAAAAGAAGAAAAGAGTATAAATAAAGACTCCTAGCTCGAATACTCTAATAGCGTCAGAGTCGAAAAAGAACAAGATTTGGTCAAGAGAGACATAATAGGAAAGATGAAGAGAGGGATCTAACCCAAGAATACATGAAAAAGTGGTTTTGTGGATGCGTGTCTCATAAAATTAGATCAAGAAATGTACCTAACCTAACTTAACCTAACTTTTTTTTAAAGCGAAAAATCACTAGATCGATTTCACCTTATAAAAAGAAGAAAAGAGTATAAATAAATACTCCTAGCTCGAATACTCTAATAGCGTCAGAGTCGTAAAAGAACAAGATTTGGTCAAGAGAGACATAATAGGAAAGATGAAAGAGAACAATCTAACCCAAGAGTACAAAAAAAAAGTGATTTTGTGGATGCGTCTGTGATACAATTAGATGAATATAATCAGATTTGAATTTGATCCTAACTGTTAACTTATTAAAATACCAAAAATTGTAATTATTAGAGATCATGCTTATGTAAGGGGGGGGGGTGCGAAGTTTTTACAATTCCGTCTAAAATGTGTACATTCATGTAGGCTACAACTAGGTTACAAGTTTTATTAGCAGAGGCTGTGACTATTATGTAATGGACGCGGAGGCAGGAACAGATAAATTGCTCTAAAATGTGTTTTATGTAAGAAAATAATTACTCATTTACTCGTTGCTTCGAGGGAAGACATTTGTAACGTTTCATGGAGCTTTAGAGAATTGCAGATTTTAGTTCCGTAATGACATTTGCCTATTCTAGTCTAGAGAAAAACTTTTTATTTGTATCAAATATGCAGTATTCTTTCATCGTGTGCATATATAAAAAAGTGACCGATGGGTTTTTTATGTAATTTAAAAATCTATTTTGTAAACTCTGAAACATTCCCGCTATTTTCCAATATGGCTGCCAACTTTTTAATTTCTTACAAGGTCCTTTATTTTATATGATGTTTTAGGAGGATGTACAAAATTTTAAGACTTTTTTATTCTTGGTTATTGTTTGATAAACCTACTCATTTAGGAGTAATAGGCACTTAAAGTTTCGAACATTCGAAGCATTTTCAGGAGGCGATTTTCCATACTTTCCATTGTTGAATCAAGATAAAAATATAAGTAGGCATAGCCTAGGATGTGTAAATACTAATGTAGGGCTACAAAATAAAACAAATAATTTGTGTAACAAATAAAAACTTACTAGAATTTAGTGTAGGTCTAAGCAAAGTAAGGTAGTAGTGTAGAATAAACTAAGTAAGGAATTAAAATAATAAATATTACATTAGTAATAAATTTGTATTTATAACATCATAGATTTAGTTACCTAGATGCAAAATAATTTTTTCACTATTAGTAAAATGCAGCACAAATTGTAAACACTTTAAATATTACACTGATCATATACAATAACATTGGAACTAATCACATTTTGTTGAACAGTAAACGTGGCTGATGACGACTGGAACCGAGTATAGACGATTCAGTGCGTCACCGACCCGAGCCCGCTTGATGTCGAGTGGAGCCGAGTAAACCCGATTCAGCGTAACCGATCCGAGCGTTACGGTTCACTCTTCAGAAAAAACGCGCCAAAGGAAGTTTTCACTTCAAAAACTCAATTCAAACTGTTTTAAACTTATGAAATTACAAGAGTGAGATATTTACTTTACCTGTAAGTTGTTTTAGCAACAAAAGTGACATCTTCTGTGGAGATTTTTAAAATATATGAAAAAGTAACAACGGTCCCCCTTTTTCAAGTACTTGATTCGTTTTCACTAGAGTAAAAAATCTAAACTTTAATTTTTTCTATAGATATTGGGTTTTGATTTTGAACAAAGTTATTCGAAAATGTTTGTTGATTATCTTTACACGTTTTATTAATTTCTTAAATTTTGAACTTATGTTAATAATCATCTGAATTTACAGTTCCTGTGAAAGATTGTCCTTGTGACAAAACGTAAACGCTAGCAAGAGTTGAGGAAATAACCTCTGAAGGTCGAGGCGTTGTACCATGACCCCCTGAGGTTCAAGACAAGGTCAGTTGGTGTCGCTAACTACGGAAATACAACTTATCATAATCTTCTTAGCTTAGCTCTCTCTCTCTCTCTCTCTCTCTCTCTCTCTCTCTCTCTCTCTCTCTCTCTCTCTCTCTCTCGTGGCTTTCTAACGAATTTGTAATTTCGTGGATATAACTAACCTAGTGTACCCAAAATATAGGTTAAAAATTTCGATCTCTGTTTTTAAATTACATAAAAATTTGCAGATTTCAATTCTGCATGCAATGGCACCAACCCCACCTTTCTACGATGAAAAATAACGAAAATATTGCCAATTATGTAAGTTCAAAACCTAACCTCTCAAGAAATTATGATAATCGTATAGTTACGAAAGCCGCGTCACCGACACGAGAGTATAGAGTGGAGGCATCTTAAAATATGTACCTTACCTAACCTTACCTAACTTAACCTAACCTAACCTCTCAAGAAATTATGATAATCGTGTAGTTATGAAGGCCGCGTCACCGACACGAGAGTATAGAGTGGAGGCATCTTAAAATATGTATCTGACCTAACCTAACCTTACCTAACTTAACCTAACCTTAAAATATGTACCTAACCTAACCTTACCTAACTTAACCTAACCTAACCTCTCAAGAATTTATGATAATCGTCTAGTTACGATGGCCGCGTCACCGACACGAGAGTATAGAGTGGAAGCATGTTAAAATATGTACCTAACCTAACCTTACCTAACCTAACCTAACCTTAAAATATGTACCTAACCCAACCTAACCTTACCTAATTTAACCTAACCTAACCTCTCAAGAAATTATGATAATCGTGCAGTTACGAAATCCGCGTCACCGACACAAGAGTATAGAGTGGAGGCATCTTAAAATATGTACCTAACCTAACCTAACCTAACCTAACCTTACCTCACCTAACCTCTCAAGAATTTATGATAATCGTGTAGTTACGAAGGCCGCGTCACCGACACAAGAGTATAGAGTGGAATCATCTTAAAATATGTACCTAACCTTACCTAACCTTACCTAATTTAACCTAACCTAACCTCTCAAGAATTTATGATAATCGTGTAGTTACGAAGGCTGCGTCACCGACACGAGCGTAGCGAGTGGAAGCTTCTTTAGTTTCAAGCACCACTAGAGGTGAGATACAAACACGAATGAAGCGAAGTACATTTTTCAAAGTTTACATTTCTACGAAGCCCTTAAGGTCTAGCGGACCTCAAGAGAGGTGTTATATACAGAAACCAGGCTCAAAAAACTCTATTCTACCAATACAATTTAACATTACCTACAAGGCTTCAGAAACCAACTTTTGGGCATTACTTTAAAGGATTTGCCTTACATTGTATGTTGGGATTTCATGATGGTGTCCATCAATTAAAACATAATATGTTATTCACTTTATTACATACTGTAAACTGCTGATTATTTTAATTAAAGGCCTATAGCTGATAATTTATAAGTAGTGTTAAATTACTAGACTGAGTTATGTTTTTGCTCTTAATAATGAATAATTGTAATTAAATTTGTATTTTAACTAGGTCGTCATCAAATGACGGAGTTTCATATTTATTGAAACCTTGAACATCATCATTAAGAACTCGATGTTGTACAAAAACTCCATACTTAAATGGATAGTTTCTTATTATTAACATTTATCATCATTTGCGTATATAAACAAGTTGATTGGCGCCATCATGGCGAAATGAATACAATCAATATAATACAATTAAATAAAATAAAAATTTGTACATTTCAATTTTGCATGCAATGATACCAACCCCATCTCTCCACGATGACAAATAGCGAAGTTATTGTCATAAATATAATTTTGTACCCTGACCCCCGCCCCCTCATTGGGTAGGTCATTTTATGATAGGCAGACCAAAATTTTTGGTGAGTTAAAAAAATCAAAGTCAAGTTTCTTGGGGATATATCCGTTTTGAGCTTCTCAGAGTCGAAAAAAGGGTTTTTTTATGTCTGTCTCTATATTTCTCTATAGAACAAACGCGTGAACCGATTTTAAATAAATTTGTAATGTTTTAAGCCTAAATCCAATACAATTTACGATGAATCGTTTGTGGTATGAGCTATGCAAGTTTAGACCAAAATTCTATTTCCAAAGGTTAGTTTAGGGAAGGATAGGTTAGGTTATTTTAGATTAGGTTACGTTAGTTTAAGGGAAGTTTAGTTAGGAGAGGTTAGGTTAGGTTAGGATAGGTTTTGAAATACCTGGGCGTCACTTCCGATGAAAACATAAGAATGACCCAATAGTTAAAAATATTGTGGTGAGAGCTGAGAAAGTGGTGAGGCTCTCCAATGCCAATAAGAACATTTCTTATGTTCTCTGTTTATTCTATAGTGTTGTACGTGGCTACAATATGTATGAGGTTACTGAGACATGCAAAATTAATTACTGAGGATTGTCAATAATAATACAGAGGTGGATTTGGCTTAAGACGATCTATTGGCACACCTGCTGCGGTTGTTTTGGCGGGAGTTCCCCGATACCTCTCTTGGTGGATGAGCGAGATGCAGAACTGGCTGAGGGTTGCCCCTACAAAGATACCAGACAAAAGATTATTGAGAAATGGTAAGTGAGATGGATATAGTTAGATGCTGTTTCTACCTGTACCAGAAACCTGATCACCGATCTACGAGTGGTGTTGACGAAGTGAAACGTTGAAATAAATTACTATCCAGGCGCTTAGCAGTCAACGAGATTTCGCCGAGTGCTTGTATCGTTTTAAGATTATCAGAAATGCTGTTACTCTGAGAGAGAGAGAGAGTAGGAATAGAACATACCGTCTTCTACTGTCAGAGGTGTCATGATAGGAAGGAAGTTGTGTACGAACTTGGTTTAATACTGGACGCTAGGAACTTAATTTCGTCTATGCTGGATAGTAGGCACAACTGGAGTGTTGTGTCGAAGTATATCACATCCATCCTCAGGTAAAAAGAGACATAACAACGTAGAAAGAGGCTACGCCAAAGTACTGTTTTGCTAAACAGTCCCAGGCGTGACCTTAAAAGAAAAGGGGAAGTTGGTTTTAGTGGATGTGAGCTCCACAGTGTTGTGGGTACCGTCCTTTCCACCTTCGTCTCGAATAAAAAGAAGTTAGAACAGGTTCTGTTAGGTTAGGTTAGGTTAGGTTAGGTTAGGTTAGGTTAGGTTAAGTTAGGTTAGGTTAGGTTAGGTTAGGTTAGGTTAGGTTCGAAAGGGGGTGTTGGTTTTAGTGGATGTGAGCTCCACAGTGTTGTGGGTACCGTCCTTTCCACCTTCGTCTCGAATATAAAGAAGTTAGAATAGGTTCGGTTAGGTTAGGTTAGGTTAGATTAGGTTAGGTTAGGTTAGGTTAGGTTAGGTTAGGTTAGAAAGGGGATGTTGGTTTTAGTGGATGTGAGCACCACAGTGTTGTGGGTACAGTCCTTTCCACCTTCACCTCGAAAAAAAAGAAGTTAGAATAGGTTCGGTTAGGTTAGGTTAGGTTTGGTAAGGTTAAGTTAGGTTAGGTTAGATTAGGTTAGGTTAGGTTAGGTTAGGTTAGGTTAAGTTAGGTTAGGTTAGGTTAGGTTATTTTCCAGATTTTTTTTTTCTATTTTTGATTGACAATTTACCAAGCTGACATTTTTAGTGAAGAATATTTTCGGTTGTAGAAAGTGTGTGCAATATGTTTCGCACCATTTATTCATTCACTTTGAAAGATTCATTTTCGCTATAAAAAAATAAGGTATTACCATATGGTCAAATTTATTCATACGATCCAATAATTTTAAAACAACTGACTCACAACACTTCCAAACGATATTGGCTAATCTCTAGGAAACCTTATGTCACAACAACCGAACTCGTTGTTAGCTATCAAACTGTATTTTCAAAATAATTACTCAATTTACTTAACACGATGTTCAGCTATCGACTATCGACCATATTTCAAAACGATTATTTAAGACGTTAAGCTCACGACGCGGAAACCACCGCCTCTTATATCATGCCAGCCTTATTAAGTCAATCGATCATGATGTATCGAAAACCAGTTCATTGAAAAGTCGGAACAGACGGAGGAAGATAACGAATGGGTGATAGAGACACACTCACTTGCATATTGAAACAAATATTGACGGAGAATATTAGTTTTGTGGAATTTAATATTGTTTCTGCATTTAAAGTAAATATTTACCACGACAGCTGTCTTGGTAGATTGTTTATGTTTACCTAAATTACGACCT
Organism: Aphrophora alni; assembly: GCA_963513935.1. Lineage (NCBI taxonomy): Eukaryota > Metazoa > Arthropoda > Insecta > Hemiptera > Aphrophoridae > Aphrophora > Aphrophora alni. Next base: position 12,423,693 of record OY740774.1, on the reverse strand, counting down.
AACCTAACCAATCCTAACCTAACCCCACATATCCTAACCTAACCTCACATATCCTAACCTAACCTAACCTAAATTTCACAAATCTTCTTTTTCTTTTCTCCCCATATCTAGAGAAAGTATCCACATGAAAAGAAAGAAAGAAAAAAGGAAAAAAGAAAGAAAGAAAAAAAGAAAAGAAATGATCTATTAATTTTCGTGGATTACAAAGTAATTCACAAAGAATCCGCGAAACTTTTAAGACATATTATGAAAAACAAAAAACTAAAAATTTAATTTCCTTAGGATTAAAGCATTTTTTTTTTTTTTTTGTTGTTTTAAATTTCAATTGTCTAAATCTTCACTATGATTCATTTATTCCTAAGTTCTAAAATTTTAAAAAACTTCAGAGATAAAATTATCAGACTTCAAAAACATTATTCTTGGGTGTTTTAGATAATAATTACCAAGAAAATAATTGTTTAGTTTTTGTTGATAACTCAGTTATCCTTTAATTTACAGAATATATTTAAATATCGTTTTGTTTCACTTTAAAAGAGGATAATTGATAATATATTGTCTCTTGTAAATGTTTTGTAAAATTAATGGTTTGCGATACATTAGACGTTAAATATTTTTATTTGTCGCATTTTTAAAAATATAACCTTTGTTTTTGTACACTTGTAAAACGAAACATAAAAAATGCTTGTACCATATCTGAAATTAATATCTTATTATTATCTTTTTTAAATTCCAAAATGGTGGGTTTATCCTAAAATGTTCCCCGTTTCTTTGTTATCTGTCAGTTTGAGTGTCTGTCCTACAACACTAATCTTTTGGACAGTTGTTATTTTTTTCAAAATGAGCAAATAGCAGTTTTTCTGTTTCTATATAGGCCTATCTACATAATTGCAATAACGCAAAATGTGTGGAAATCCGTCAAAACATTAATCGATTAATCGGGCTTCAATATATTCGCCCATTTATTTTTTCTTGTTGTTTAAATGCGATACACCTCTCGGTTATCACCATCTTATAAAATAAAAGAAAATAACTTAATATAAAGATCCCATAGCTCTCGAATACTCTAATAGCCTCCGTGTCTGTAAAGAACAAAAGTTAGTCAAGTGAGACCTGATAGGAAAGATGAAAGATAAGGATTTAAGACTACATAAAAAAGTGTAGATCGAGCTAAGATCGATCGGGATTGCAGAGCCCCTTGAAGGTAATGTAGCAACACTAAAAGGCGTATGGCGTCGTCATAACATGATAACATTGTTAAAATCAGCAACACCGGTTTATATTAAAGTTTGATGACAAATGGAAATTAATAATCAAAAAGAATACATCAAACCAGAATAATCCTTAAACCTCCAACATTCAATTATTGGACATTTTATATATAAAAAAAACGAACACACGAAGTTTCGAAAGTATAAATCAACTCGCCGTTATCAAGTGATAAATCTAGAACCTAGAAAATGTAAAAAAAATGTAGCGAAGGGCCATATTGGAAACTAAAACTAAAATAAGGGAAACAAAACAAAAACTAAGAAAAGTAGATTGGCAAAATTAGGAAAATAATCTAAAACTAAAATCGGGAAATAAAACTAAAAATAAAACCAGGAAAGGTAACTGAAATTAAAATTGGAAAATAAGCTTAAAATATGAAATCAAACTAAAACTAAGAAAGAAAACCTAAACTAAAACTAGGAAAGGAAACTAAAATTAGGAATGGAAAAGAAAACTAGGGAAAAAATAAAACAAGGAAAGGTAAATAAAACTGGGAAATATAACTAAAACTAGAAAATGAAACTGAAATTAAAATTAGGAAAGAACAATAAAACTAATACTAGAAAATAAAGCTAAAGACTCAGACTAGGAAAGGAAGTTAAAACAGAAACTAAGAAAGGGGAAAACTAAAACCAGGAAAGGAAACTAAAAACTAATACAGTACTAAGAAAGAAAGATAAAAGTAAAACTAGGAAAATAAATTAAACTAAAGCAGGACTAGAAGCTAAACTAAAACTAAAATGGAAGCCAAAACTCAAACCAGGAAAGGAAAATGCAACTAGGAAATTATACTAAAACTAGTAAATGAAAAGTAAAAATAATAGGCAAGGATGTAAAACTAAAAACTAAGAAAGAAAGCCATAAGTAAAACTAGGAAAGGAAAATAAACCCGGAAAGGAAACTAAACCTAGAAAAGGAAACTAAAACTAGTTTTTACTCAAAGCACAGACAAGAGAGTAAAGAACGGAACTTTCAAATATCTATACGACCTTCAGCCCACGGAAGTAAAACCCACTGCCAATCTCTTTGTACACATGTGAAATCAAGAGTACAACAATAGATCTTCAAAGATTGTTTTAACCAAATTAATTTAACAAATCGAAAGATGTATCCTCCTCTACAGAACAACTGATTCTCATATCTTACAATCAATTTAACGGTACAACGTTTTTGTGAAATTACGCCTTTTATTATATCTAGTGGCAGATTTTTTGGATTTTTACCAATAACCCACAAATCGAAATTAAATGGCGAGCAGTATGTTTTGTTTGGGTCATTAGAGGTTTACATTTGAGCAAAATTTGATCAATCCTGAACCCGGTTTTGTGAAAATCGTAATTTTCTCTTTTTCTTACCGCTTAATTTTCAGTTAAGTAGAAAAAAAGTCCCGAAATATGCCAAAAATACGCCTACTTCCCAATATGATTAATATCCTAGCACCGATATAATTTTTTTAAACACTTTCAGAACTCAGAAGGAGTTCATAACATAAATCCACAAAAGAACTTCGATTTTCGACCAACCACATAAAGTTCTCTATATTAATTTAGGAGTGGCAAAGATTTTAAAGCAACAAAAAAAATATTCATAATGAATTGAAATAAAAATACTGATAATAAAATACCAATAATGGAATAATTATACAGGGTGATTCTTTTATCTTAGAGTATAATGGTGGACCGTTGTTATTTTTTCGTAAAACTTAGAAATGTTTATACTGAAAACCGATGGTATTTTATAGAATTCCATGTTATACAAATAAAACACACACAAATTATTTTGTTAAATTCTACAATTTATTGGTCTAGCCGACCATGGTTTCGCCAGTTACGCCCAATAAATTGTAGAATTTAACAAAAGAATTTGTGTGTGTTTATTATTATAACTTAGAAATGTGTTTTGTAAAATCTGATAAATTACCGTCATTTTCCAATATGGCTGCCAAATTTTAATTTCATATAGGAACCTCTATTTTGTATGATGTTTAAGATTCTGTACAAAATTTTAAGACGTTTTAATTCTTGGTTAATGTTTGTTAAGCCTTTTCGTTAAGAGTAAGTTAATGTAAGTAGGCGCAGTCTACCAATGTAGAACTACAAATAAAACAAATAATTTTATAAGCTATTTAATTCCTTACTTAGTTTTCTACACTACTACCTTACTTAGCCTACACTAGATTCTAGCAAGTATTTTATTTGTTGCACAAATTATTAGTCCTACATTAGTATTTACACATCCTAGACTATGACTTACTTGACTTATTTCCTTTTATCTCCTATTGGAGCATAGGGCGTCCAGAAGACCTCTCCATCTGTCCCTGTCTCCAACAAGTGCCTTCACTTCTCCCCAAGTCGTGTTAACCTCTTTTGCTTCTTTAATAATGGTCCTCTCCCAGGTTTCTCGGGGTTCCTAGACTATGCCTACTTACATTTTTATCTTGACTTAACAATAAGAAGTATGGAAAATCGCCTCCTGAAAATGCTTCAAACGTCAAATGTTCGAAACTTTAAGCCCCTGTTACTCTTAACGAGAAGGTTTATCAAACATTAACCAAGAATAACAAAGTTTTAAAATTTTGTGCAGAATCTTAAACATCATACAACATAGAGATCGTTGTAAGAAATTAAAAAGTTGGCAACCGTATTGGAAATTAGGGGGGGGGGATTTTTCAGAGTTTGTAAGACAAATTTTAAGTAATTGAAAAAAAATAACTCGTTGTTTACAATGAAATTTGCAATAATTTTTGCAAATTTGAAATCTATGATTGTTTATTAGTAAAATTTATTAATTATTAAATTTTTTCCCTACATTATTTTAGAAAAAATAATTCAAAATAGATTGTCCTTTTGGCGTATTGGCTTTGTACACAATTAAATGTAAAAACAAATGATTTACAAATTTAATCTGTACATCTTAATTTAGTACAGAATACACTAATTTATTTAAAGTTATATAATATTATAATTAATACATAAAGAAAATTGAATGTAAACGATTTTAATTTACACTTACAATGGTGTTTTAATTAATAGACTTGTTATTGTACTAACTAAAGAAACTGAATTAACATAATGAAAAGTACTACATAACTCCCAGCATTTTACTGTGGGAAAACTGCTTTGACATTATCTAACAGTTGGAAATAATCTAAACTATAAATTAATAGTTTATAACGTTTAAATGTGTTCAAAAGCTAAATTACAAAAATCTACTTCAAAGATGTTAATCTATCTGTCTTTCTTACAGTTCATTTAATATTCTAATGCTGAACCAAATCAGTTAATATCCCTACATAGGGTTTTTTCGAAGCGATTGTAAACTAAATGCTCATGTCAAATATAGTATAAAGGGTTTCAAGTGTTTGATGAAATCACATGACTTAGAATCCTTAGGGATATAGGGACACTAATTAATGGTTATAAAGTCATAAGGGTTAATAAGGGCTGATAAAAAACATGAAAGCTAGGAATCTAACTATATCTCTAGGGTGTCGTTTTTTTAAAATTTTTCTCGTTAAATAAACAAATATTCGTAATCAGAATAACTTCTAGTTTTATTTCATACCTCCACATACTTTTTAAAATTACCTCGATAATTTTTGCTCCAAGATCATTTTTATTTGTTACAGCTATATTTTTCCTATATGTGGGACAATACAAAGAATATAAATACAATGTTTGAAATATACAGGGTGGGTGAAAAGTATGAGAACGGGTTAATATCTCGTATATAAGGGAAATTTGAAGGTAGATGTGATTGAGAAACCTACTCTATTTAAAAATACTATTTTATTATGTTTTCAAAAAATTTGGTCCGCCATTTTGAATTTAATTTTTTTTAAATGGGAAGGTGGTCATGCGATACATTATTTTAATGTAAAATTTTAAGACAAAATCAATAGTAAAAACCGCGTATCCATATCTCAAAACGTTTATTTTCATTTAATGTAAAAATAAAATAAAGTACATTACACTTTTTAATGTTCAATAAAATTAACAATTAATCATACAATCATAAGATAAGTTATTAATTATATTGACAACGGTAAGTTGTAACATTATACTAACACAAATAAAACTTTATAGCCTTCAACGTGTTATGGTTGCTTGGGGTCAATCTAAATAATATAATACCGGTTAGACTAACAAAACAGTGTTATGAAAACGTGCTGTCCTATTTCTTTTGAGGTCTATTTAAATACAAGAGTGGTTATTGGTCTAGGGATCCTTATCTCCTTTACACCAATAACCACTCCATGTAACCAGCTCATCAGTTAATTATAATAAACTGATTTGCGGACATATATTAAATTATGAAAAATAACTTTTCGAAAAAAAAAGGCTTAGGCCTATTTGTAACTGATCCATTTAAATATATGTAACTAGCAGAGTACCCTTCCTTCGTACGGGGTTACGTATAGATAATTGAGTGTTAAGGGAGTTTTCAAGGCCAGTGGGGCGGTGTCCTGATGGAATTTTTAAATAAAAATAAACCTTTTAACCAGTAACCCTAAGAATGTCCATGTACAATTGTAAGAAGCCTCAGATCGTTTCACCGTTGTAGTTTAGAGAAAAATTTAACTTCGGATTTTTTTTTAAAATATGCTTAAACGCAAAGGTTTTCAAAAGATTTCTTAGTGAGCACCTATTACCTATGAGAAAGCTATATTCCAAGTTGCATTGCAATTCGTTCAGTAGTTTTTGAGAAATCGTGATGAGTGAGTCAGTCAGTCAGTGAGTGGTAGTTGGCTTTTATATATATAGATTACCGCGGTAGGATTTATTCAATAGGCCTTCCCGAGTTCTCCGGAATGCCATTTTTCGAAAACTTACCAGACACAATAATATAAACAACAGGACTAAATTAAATTAACTAAATTCATGGTGGGGGCTTGACTAAGTCTTGTCGAGGTGTTCCGCAGGACTTTTTCTTCTCCACTAATCGTCAACTGCGCCACTGACATCCCAATCAAACAAACAACCAAAGCGGATTGCGAGCAAGGTTTAGATGCTTAACCAGTAACATAGTAACCCTGTAAACCTGAGCAATTTTTCAAAACCTTATGAACTGTTCTTTTTTGAACGCCCAGTTCTCAAGTGAACTTTTAGAACAGTTTTATTGGACTTCGTAAATAGTCTCATTGTAGGGTTAGATGAATGCTTTAATAATTTATATAATAATCTACCAGTTTCTTTGAACTGTTAGTCCCATCTATGAATGTTATTTTCGTTTAGAAATTCACATTGGACGAAAGTTACCGAAATGATGTTTACAATCCACAAATCACAGTGAACTGTCCTTTGCGCGGTTGACATGTTTATATTTTAGATAAAACGGAACATATGATTATGATTCAACAGTGCAACTAGACTAAATAACAGCTGTTTCAAGGACCTACAGCGCTATTCAAAAACTCCAACATCACTTTATGGACACTCTGAAAATTCAAATATTGCTCTAAAAGTGCATATTTCATGGCCCCCGCTGTGGATTAATAAGGTTATTTATCTCTAACAGATATTTAATAAAAAGGAATAGCTGAAATAATTTAGTATGGTTAGACCGCTCAGGGGGAACAGCCTTGCTAGGCTTACCTCGAGGACAGGGTACGTTACACTTCACTTCTTTATTTAATACCTTGAGCGTTTTGACAGTTGTCTCCTCGTGTTTTGGTTATATAACAAATCAGTTCAAAACCTATGTACGATGGTGGGAATCTCCAAGGAGCCTAGCTGGATCTACACCAGCTAATCTTGGGTTAGATCCCTCTCGTTCGTATTTCCTATCAGCTCTCTCTCTCTCTCTCTCTCTCTCTCTCTCTCTCTCTCTCTCTCTCTCTCTCTCTCTCCCATTTGTTGCATTATTAGTGAAATAAATCTAAAGTCCAATAATTCCAATTTTTTGAGGTTAGGAAGTACTCTTAATGTTACTATACCCTACTATTTCCATAGTCCCTTCATTTCCGTGTATTTTAATTTTATTTCTACGAACTATAGAGCCGGAGATATTTAAAAAATACAGTAGCGATGCGCTAAAAATGCATCAAAAATGCACTTTTATAGCAAAGCTTCAGTCCGATTTTGCTATTTTTTTTCGGTTTCCCAATCAGTTGCATGTATAAAAAGAAAAAAACAACAACAAAATCAACTTCCCAGTGACATCACTTCTCATAAATTTTTGGGACTAATAATTTCCCTCTACTACATGAAAAAAAGTCTAGATCTTGGAAGGTAAGAGTTCAAAATTATATTTTTGACAACAACTTCGCTATTTGTCATTGTAAAGATTTGGGGTTTAAACCAAAAATATATTTTTTTACCAAATTTAGTGAGTTATAACTTTAATAACACACGAGATATGAACAAAAAAACTGTTTTCAATTGGATTTTTCTGTATTTCAATAGGGTTCTTTATAGCTCACTATAGAACCCTAAATCAAAGTTTATGTTCCTAATTTTATTTTTGAAGCCGCTATTTAAAATACAGTTTTTCATGTACAATTCAAGAAAGACAATAGTGAAAACAGCAAGAAATTTAGTTTGAATTGTATGCCTTCGAACATCCAGAGATATCCTTTGATTTTCTTGTGGATTTAGTTTTAGATAAGTCTCAAACCTGAATTTGTCTAATTTTTTCTCTCTAAATAACAAATGTTATCTATAACATATCTAATTAAAAAGTTGGTCCATAATATAACATCATTTTGCTTTTGAAATTAATTATTTTACGTACTGGGTAATTTTTTTTTTTAAACATCGAAAAATTTTAAAATACAATTTGTAAACAAAATTAATAATTGGTGACTAGATTCGCGCTGAAGGAATTTCATAAGATAATACGTTTTACAAAATGTATAAAAATAGTTTTTACGGTTCTTCAAATATAAGATTAGACATTTTATTGCAAACAATAAAAGTAATTAATTTATTACAAGAGTATGTTAATAATTTAGAATTTCTTATTAAGAACACAAAAATAATTTCACATAATACATAAATTCTAGGCTGACGACAAATGACATGGAAATTACTTCAGTGAATACCCAGAATTTAAAACAATTAATGAACTTATTAAGCTACATTTTAACATTTACTATTTTATCTTATATTATAGACTCACAACCTTAATTGGTTCTTTTCAGTAAGTTGTTGAATAAATGAGAACAGGTATAGCAAGCCCAAGGTACCTAGGTTAGGATCTACCTTTCATTTAGGTTAGAACCCTCTCTATCACTTGGTATACTGGTAAACGATGCATACAAAAATGTGTATACCGAATTTCCACACGAAATCTTAATAATTTCAAAAGCTATAAAAGATGGAAAATGAAGCGGGCATATGTTTATAGGAATTTTTTATCTTTATTTTGACCTGTACAACCACCTCGTAAAGTTTGGAACTACATTTTCTGAACACTCTGTATAGTTTGTATGACCTGAAAACAATGATTCTAACGTATTGCTTCCTTATATCGTTCCATCTATAAATATTAGAATTTTATTAAAAACATAGCAGTTTGACGGGAAATAAGTATATATTTATAACAAGCCCCCTAAGGGGATCAGTTACGACGAGTACGGGCATAGCAATCCCGAGGGCCTAGCTGGATATACACCTTTTTATGTAATTTTTCCTGTCAGGTCACTCTTGAATAATTCTTGTTCTTTTCCGAACCTGGCTGTAAGAGTATTCGAGGGCTGGGAGCCTCTATTTTTAAGATGGCGATGACGGAGAGGTTTTTCGCTGTTAAACAACGAAGAAATAAAAATGTTTAGTTGGAGAAATTTCATGAAAATCGTTTTGACGGTTCCCCAGATATAAAATTAAAAATTGTACTTCAAGATATAAAAGTAATTTATATATTATTACACGAAAATGTTATTAATTTATTATTAACAACGCAAAATGAACTTCCTCTAAAAGTCTTTATTCAGCCTTATTATTCTATTGTCCCATTGTGACGTAGTCTGCAATCTAGAGTTTAACTTGATTTATAATTAAAATAAAACGATATCAATTAAACATGTACTGTCAGTTGATAACAGTTTCCTGAGACAATGTGAACAATAGTGGCAGATAGGTCTGTGACCCAGGAAATGCAAAGATTGAGGCAGGTCGGTACCCTGTTATCTGTGCATAAGTCAACAGGTGGATCTGTGTTTGTGTTGAGTAATCTTTCATTTACAATAGTTTGCAAACTTTGGAGTATTAACACTAAGGTAGTTCTATTGCAAATTATAAGATTTTTTGAAAGTTTAATACAGTCGGTGTACAGATAATATGTTAGGTTAGGTTATTTTTTGTTATTGTTTTTGTATACATATGTTCGTTTGTTGACTCCATGTTTGTGTTAATAAATATTGAAAACAAGTCGCAAGATTGAATAATTATAGTCAAATATTTCTTAGCTAAAAGAAAACTATAAAACTGTTTAAAATAATTAAATTTTTAACTAGTGCTACGATTTGTCAATCATATTCAATAAATAACAAAACTTCGAATACATAAGTTACTAGATTTTTACTACTGTTGGTATTACTTACTTTATATACGGAGGTTTTATATGCGCAATTTGACCTGAAAAACTGTAAAAAGTAGGTTTCATAACTGTTTCTTCCATAGTTTATGAAAAAACTGAGGGAAAACACAAATAATTGGGGTCGAAAAACATACTTTTTTTAAAGTTCGCTATAAAATAACTTTATTAAATGGCTGATAAACGCGTAAAAGTTTTCAACAAAACTTGTAGAGAATTTAATTCTGAACAAATTGTTATGAGGTAAAAAATAAGCAAATGCAAACGGAAAATATATCCGAAAGTGTGTTGAAAAATGACAAATGTTGTAATGAAATTAAAAACCTATTAGCTGATATTTAAGTGGCTGATAAATTAACTCACCAAATGTTATAATAAAAACTTTTACGTCAATATTTTGTCTGCACGTCTGTGGATCCCACATGTTGCTCTTCGAAATTCTGCAGCGACATCCATAATGCAGGCTATTAATTCCTTACAGCTATAAACTTTAGTCTTACAAACAATATATATTTCATCCATCCCCATCCCCAAATACAAAAATCGACTGGTGTCAGATTTGGGGACCTGAGTGGCCAGGATAGCGGACAGCAACAAGTGGGCTCGCACAGCTAGCGAGAAGTGTAAAGGTGAGCCATCATGCTGATAATAGTTTTCTCATAAACTACTAGAGAAACCATTACTTTTTTTCATTTTTTCAAGTTAAATTGCATATAAAACCACCACATTTGCCCCTTAATTTGAGTCCCAGGGATTTCAGCAAGACATTTTACAGGAGGATTAGAAATCAGAGCTAAATCTTTCGCCTACAAAAGCGTCTTAGAACATATGTTTGTTTGAAGTTTTTTCTTTCTTTTGGCGTAAAATGAGCTCAGAAAGCGCCGGTACAACTTCGTGAATCACCCTGTATACTTACCAACACCTATAATTAATTGGTAAAACTAAATATCGTCTCAAATATGTTTTAAATATTTTATATTGCCCAGTATACGAAGAGTCATCGTAGAGAGTAAGGGTTGTTATATTTTTCGCGATTACCAAACGCCCTAATTAACCTAACCTAACCTAACCAAACCTAACCTAATCTAACCTAACCTAACCTGACCTAACCTAACCTAACCTAACCCAACCTAACCTAACCAAACCTAACCTAACCTAACCTAACCTAACCTAACCTAACCTAACCTAACCTAACGTAACCTAACCTAACCTAACCTAACCTAACCTAACCTAACCTAACTAACCTAACCTAACCTAACCTAACCTAACCTAACCTAACCTAACCTAACCCAACCTAACCTAACCTAACCTAACCTAACCTAACCTAACCAAACCTAACCTAATCTAATCAAACCTAACCAAACCTAACGTAACCTAACCTAACCTAACCTAACCTAACCTAACCTAACCTAATCTAATCAAACCTAACCAAACCTAACGTAACCTAACCTAACCTAACCTAACCTAACCTAACTTAACCTAACCAAACCTATACTTCCTATTCTGGGTAAATAAAATCCTTTTTAAACGACATATCTGACGAAGATAAAATCTAAACGAGTTATCCAAATTTATGTTCCATTATAAAACTCGTCTTACAAAATAATTGGAACGTAAATACTCTATTACCTCATCCCTCAGTGTAATACGAGAACAGATTCAAGGCCAACTACCCTCTTCGATTATTCAGTTATTCAGAGGGTTGATCGTCCTACATCCCTTCACCCCTATTAAGCTGCTACATCTATTTAACCTAGATAGTATATTTAAAGAAACGTCAGCTATTTCCCACATATGTAATATGCAGAAAGTTATGATGGGTTAAAAACTCGATGTCAAGTTTTTACGGATATATACTTTTTGAGGTACACTGAGTCCAAAAGAGTGGTTTTGGGGTTTTATCTATTGTGTGTTAGGCCTATACAGCCTAAATGTGTGGAGAAATTTTAATATTTTTTTAATTATTACTCAAAATTACGATTTTATTTATATTCGGATTAAACGATTTTGATTAAATTTTGCTCAATTGTAGCCGCGAAGGACCAAAACAAAACGTCTTTTCTCTCAAAATACCGGTTCGTGAGTTATAGGTAAAACATTGAAATATCGACCACGTGACTAAAAGACGTAATTTCTCAAAATCGGCGATATTGATTTCGTTGAAATTTTAGTGAAATGTGAACATTAACGACTCAAACACGTGTACAAAAAACAACTTACGTTCAGGAATAATTGGAAAAAAAATATAAAATATTGGCTTTTAATAAACGGTATTACAATTTTCCTCTTTGAAACTAATAATTGATATTATAAAATGTTCACTACAGATATAATTTTGCGCCATTTTTGGCTGTAAAAGATTTGTTATACCGTTATATTTTAGAAGAACGTGAGGCTTATATTTATGTCATACATAAACAAGTAGTTTTTTTAATATTGAGTATTTTTTTCGACAAAAATAAAAATTTGATATTTGCCAACGAATTGCGTCATTCTGAAACGATTCAACCTGTTTCAGTTTTTTTACTCTTTTTTTTTGTTCGGTGTATGTAATTTTATCCATTATTTTTTACAAATTTTTATCTATTATTTTTGTATATTTGTTAATACTGCAGAAGTCAGCTCAAATAGTTATATTTTATGTCATACAGCATAGAACGTGAGGCTTCAATAGGTAGATTGGACAATTAATTGTAGTGTTATGGGTTCATATTCAGAATGCGTAGTCGCAACTAGAACAGTGACTTTTCCCTCTGAAGTCAAAAATAGATAAAATTGTTGTATTCGTAATCCTCAGCACATTCAACTTGAGTACTATGACAAGGCTGCACACCTGTATATAAGCATGTAAACCATATGGAGAGGTAGGGTCAAAGAAACCCTTGCAATGTGCATAGCTTTTTGCGTAGCTTTATAAAAGATTGAATAGTAGGTTAAAGAAGGCAGGGGTATGAGTGAAATTAGGTGTACATCAAACAAAACTTACTTTAACATTACAATCTATATTTCAGTCTTCAAATTTATATATAAATATTTTTAATTCAAGCCTAACCTGTCCTAGATGTCAAATATTGGTTGAATTCTAGGTAAATATTAAGGTTGTAATATATCATTCAAGTGTTACCAGCTTTCTCTTGATCATTCCACTCTGCTTAAACTTTAGGTCATGATTATATAATTCAAGCTCAAAATAAAGTGCAGTTCGTCTTCAAGTTATGATTGTCTCGTTTATATAAGAATAAACACCCTGTACTTGTAATTTTTGTATAATAACGAGGTATTTATAACATTGTGTAAGGAAGTTGTAAACATTACATAGAAGAGCAACAGGATAGGTGAAACCATCGCTAACCTAACTGTGAGGGAAGCAAAGCTCTTAATTGTTGTGATACGGGAGTTCATTACACTGCGACATTGAGAGATTTATTACGCCCCCTTACTCTATTCAACTGGGAATTCCCGTCTATAGAAGACCAAATATTTTAGGAAATGAAGCACATGAAAAGAGTGAAGGGTGGGTATACCCTCTAGAACAATCTAGTACCACCCCTGACTTTTTCCCCTTTTGTGCATCACTGCACCGCATCGACTAATAGTATGGGATCTTCTCTCCCTACTGACAGAATCTGCAGGTCTCATATTACTCTACTCTGAATCACGAGTCTAAAATACCTAGATAGGAAACCTGTCAATGTTTAACTTATTTTTTCACAGCCGGATGGATGCTGTTGACCTTCTCCTGTTATAATTTTCCAGAAGTCTGTCTTAGTCCTGGTTTGCTCTCTCGGCTTTTCTTAGCATCTCCTTGAAATGACCATTTCAATGCTTCAAAATAGTTCTGAGCCTACGAGGTAGAAGGGGGTTACTGGTCCCATTCTACTCTTATGTTCCCTAGAACTTAACTACTGGTATAAAAGAATTAACCTGTTATAAAAGAATTCAGTAACTTGAAACGCGTGTGTTGTTGTGAACCAGTTGAAGCAAACACAGAATTCAGCAGGATAGGTTAATGTTAGCAATACCTTACTTGGTTTTATTTAAATTGAAAAGTGATTGGAATACTAGGACTGACTACCATGGAATAATTTAACATCCTTCAAAAAAACAAGTAGTTTTTTAATATTGAGTGTTTGTTATTTTCGATAAAAATAAAAATTTGATATTTGCCAACGAATTGCGTCATTCTAAAACGTTACAAGTTTTGTTTCAGTTTTCTTTTCTCTTTTTTTGTTCGGTGTATGTAATTTTATCCATTATTTTTTACAAACTTTTATCTATTATTTTTTGAATATTTGGTAATACCGCAGAAGTCAGCTCAAACATGAGATGGTTTATTACAAGATACTTCTCTACCTGTTACAATATGATACTGATACTGCCGATACCTGTTATTTTTAGTATCAAGTAGAGTCACCAAAATATACGCATATTATAATTATAACAAATATACATGTAAATTATAAATTGTTACTATCTAAATAAACGTTTTTACCCACATGTATATAATTACAAAACTAACCTATTTTTGAACTTTGACACCATTAAAAAAATAAAAAGTAGTCAATCTAGACATGTAAAAATATTTAAAATTTAATCTACACACAAAGACCTACACTCTCCAATTAAAATGCTTTGCTCATGATCGTTGTATCAAGTAATGAAACAGGTTGTAAATGATATTTTAGCAAGACAACTAAACCTACAGCTCTAGAGTACAGAGTTATGTACCAACGTGCTTTGCGCATGACCTCTGTATCGAATTAAACAGTGTGAAAGTATCGAGAGTAACACTTTAAGTATTACTTTAGGAATACAACGAAAGGAAGGCTTCCTTTTATACGCAGTTGGCTGTCATTAAACATAACTGAAATCCTTCAAAACGAACCAATTTAAATTCATTATTCATAATACTTTGATACCGCACTTCTAATATTCTTCGAAAGAAGGAGTGTTTAAATTACCAACTGAAAACTAGTAACAACTAGCAGCAGTAAAATCACTACTGAAGTGAGGAAATTATAACTTTGGAAATTAGAACTGACACATGGCTTTCAATAAAACTTACAAAACACCCCCAGTTACTATGACAACGTTGTTCGATGCTGGACGTTGAGTGAACGAACGTTGCCGAGCCTCCTCGGCCGTGTCATTTAAATCCCTTTTCAATTTAAATCAAACTTCAACTGGAGGGAAGCTAATTCCATATTTTAGTTATTGTTATCTCTGCTGTAAAAAATAATATCTTGCACTTTAAATCTGTGTTATGGTGAAGGTTTGACAACATTGTAAGTAAGTTGTTACAGATTCAAAGCAGAGAAGCAAGTTCTGTTAGGACGAGTAAAATCCTGGGATATGCATGTCAACCGAAATAGGTTAAAGCAAGCTCCGTACGTTAGTTATTGTTGTCTCTGTTATAAACAAATAATATCTTGCACTTTAAATCTGTGTGATGGTGAAGGTTTGACAACATTGTAAGTAAGTTGTTACAGATTCAAAGCAGAGAAGCAAGTTCTGTTAGGACGAGTAAAATCCTGGGATATGCATGTTAATACCGAAATAGGTTAAAGCAAGCTCCGTACGTTAGTTATTGTTGTCTCTGATATAAACAAATAATATCTTGCACTTTAAATCTGTGTGATGGTGAAGGTTTGACAACATTGTAAGTAAGTTGTTACAGATTCAAAGCAGAGAAGCAAGTTCTGTTAGGACGAGTAAAATCCTGGGATATACATGTCAACCGAAATAGGTTAAAGCAAGCTCCGTACGTTAGTTATTGTTGTCTCTGTTATAAACAAATAATATCTTGCACTTTAAATCTGTGTTATGGTGAAGTTTAGACAACATTGTAAGTAAGTTGTTACAGATTCAAAGCAGAGGAGCAAGTTCTGTTAGGACGAGTAAAATCCTGGGATATGCATGTCATTACCGAAATAGGTTAAAGCAAGCTCTGTACGTTAGTTATTGTTGTCTCTGTTATAAACAAATAATATCTTGCACTTTAAATCTGTGTTATGGCGAAGGTTTGACAACATTGTAAGTAAGTTGTTACAGATTCAAAGCAGAGGAGCAAGTTCTGTTAGGACGAGTAAAATCCTGGGATATGCATGTCATTACCGAAATAGGTTAAAGCAAGCTCCGTACGTTAGTTATTGTTGTCTCTGTTATAAACAAATAATATCTTGCACTTTAAATCTGTGTTATGGTGAAGTTTAGACAACATTGTAAGTAAGTTGTTACAGATTCAAAGCAGAGGAGCAAGTTCTGTTAGGACGAGTAAAATCCTGGGATATGCATGTCATTACCGAAATAGGTTAAAGCAAGCTCTGTACGTTAGTTATTGTTGTCTCTGTTATAAACAAATAATATCTTGCACTTTAAATCTGTGTTATGGTGAAGTTTAGACAACATTGTAAGTAAGTTGTTACAGATTCAAAGCAGAGGAGCAAGTTCTGTTAGGACGAGTAAAATCCTGGGATATACATGTCAACCGAAATAGGTTAAAGCAAGCTCCGTACGTTAGTTATTGTTGTCTCTGTTATAAACAAATAATATCTTGCACTTTAAATCTGTGTTATGGTGAAGGTTTGACAACATTGTAAGTAAGTTGTTACAGATTCAAAGCAGAGGAGCAAGTTCTGTTAGGACGAGTAAAATCCTGGGATATACATGTCAACCGAAATAGGTTAAAGCAAGCTCCGTACGTTAGTTATTGTTGTCTCTGTTATAAACAAATAATATCTTGCACTTTAAATCTGTGTTATGGTGAAGTTTAGACAACATTGTAAGTAAGTTGTTACAGATTCAAAGCAGAGGAGCAAGTTCTGTTAGGACGAGTAAAATCCTGGGATATGCATGTCATTACCGAAATAGGTTAAAGCAAGCTCTGTACGTTAGTTATTGTTGTCTCTGTTATAAACAAATAATATCTTGCACTTTAAATCTGTGTTATGGTGAAGTTTAGACAACATTGTAAGTAAGTTGTTACAGATTCAAAGCAGAGGAGCAAGTTCTGTTAGGACGAGTAAAATCCTGGGATATGCATGTCATTACCGAAATAGGTTAAAGCAAGCTCTGTACGTTAGTTATTGTTGTCTCTGTTATAAACAAATAATATCTTGCACTTTAAATCTGTGTTATGGTGAAGGTGTGACAACATTGTAAGTAAGTTGTTACAGATTCAAAGCAGAGGAGCAAGTTCTGTTAGGACGAGTAAAATCCTGGGATATGCATGTCATTACCGAAATAGGTTAAAGCAAGCTCTGTACGTTAGTTATTGTTGTCTCTGTTATAAACAAATAATATCTTGCACTTTAAATCTGTGTTATGGTGAAGTTTAGACAACATTGTAAGTAAGTTGTTACAGATTCAAAGCAGAGGAGCAAGTTCTGTTAGGACGAGTAAAATCCTGGGATATGCATGTCATTACCGAAATAGGTTAAAGCAAGCTCTGTACGTTAGTTATTGTTGTCTCTGTTATAAACAAATAATATCTTGCACTTTAAATCTGTGTTATGGTGAAGGTGTGACAACATTGTAAGTAAGTTGTTACAGATTCAAAGCAGAGGAGCAAGTTCTGTTAGGACGAGTAAAATCTTGGGATATGCATGTCATTACCGAAATGGGTTAAAGCAAGCTCCGTACGTTAGTTATTGTTGTCTCTGATATAAACAAATAATATCTTGCACTTTAAATCTGTGTTATGGTGAAGGTTAGACAACATTGTAAGTAAGTTGTTACAGATTCAAAGCAGAGGAGCAAGTTCTGTTAGGACGAGTAAAATCTTGGGATATGCATGTCATTACCGAAATAGGTTAAGCAAGCTCCGTACGTTAGTTATTGTTGTCTCTGATATAAACAAATAATATCTTGCACTTTAAATCTGTGTTATGGTGAAGGTTAGACAACATTGTAAGTAAGTTGTTACAGATTCAAAGCAGAGGAGCAAGTTCTGTTAGGACGAGTAAAATCTTGGGATATGCATGTCATTACCGAAATAGGTTAAGCAAGCTCCGTACGTTAGTTATTGTTGTCTCTGATATAAACAAATAATATCTTGCACTTTAAATCTGTGTTATGGTGAAGGTTAGACAACATTGTAAGTAAGTTGTTACAGATTCAAAGCAGAGGAGCAAGTTCTGTTAGGACGAGTAAAATCTTGGGATATGCATGTCATTACCGAAATGGGTTAAAGCAAGCTCCGTACGTTAGTTATTGTTGTCTCTATTATAAACAAATAATATCTTGCACTTTAAATCTGTGTTATGGTGAAGGTTAGACAACATTGTAAGTAAGTTGTTACAGATTCAAAGTAGAGGAGCAAGTTCTGTTAGGACGAGTAAAATCTTGGGATATGCATGTCATTACCGAAATAGGTTAAGCAAGCTCTGTACGTTAGTTATTGTTGTCTCCGTTATAAACAAATAATATCTTGCACTTTAAATCTGTGTTATGGTGAAGGTTTGACAACATTGTAAGTAAGTTGTTACAGATTCAAAGCAGAGGAGCAAGTTCTGTTAGGACGAGTAAAATCTTGGGATATGCTTGTCAACCGAAATAGGTTAAAGCAAGCTCCGTACGTTAGTTATTGTTGTCTCTGATATAAACAAATAATATCTTGCACTTTAAATCTGTGTTATGGTGAAGGTTAGACAACATTTTAAGTAAGTTGTTACAGATTCAAAGTAGAGGAGCAAGTTCTGTTAGGACGAGTAAAATCTTGGGATATGCATGTCATTACCGAAATAGGTTAAGCAAGCTCGGTACGTTAGTTATTGTTGTCTCTGTTATAAACAAATAATATCTTGCACTTTAAATCTGTGTTATGGTGAAGGTTAGACAACATTGTAAGTAAGTTGTTACAGATTCAAAGCAGAGGAGCAAGTTCTGTTAGGACGAGTAAAATCTTGGGATATGCATGTCATTACCGAAATAGGTTAAGCAAGCTCGGTACGTTAGTTATTGTTGTCTCTATTATAAACAAATAATATCTTGCACTTTAAATCTGTGTTATGGTGAAGGTTAGACAACATTTTAAGTAAGTTGTTACAGATTCAAAGTAGAGGAGCAAGTTCTGTTAGGACGAGTAAAATCTTGGGATATGCATGTCATTACCGAAATAGGTTAAGCAAGCTCCGTACGTTAGTTATTGTTGTCTATGTTATAAACAAATAATATCTTGCACTTTAAATCTGTGTTATGGTGAAGGTTAGACAACATTTTAAGTAAGTTGTTACAGATTCAAAGTAGAGGAGCAAGTTCTGTTAGGACGAGTAAAATCTTGGGATATGCATGTCATTACCGAAATGGGTTAAAGCAAGCTCCGTACGTTAGTTATTGTTGTCTCTGTTATAAACAAATAATATCTTGCACTTTAAATCTGTGTTATGGTGAAGGTTAGACAACATTTTAAGTAAGTTGTTACAGATTCAAAGTAGAGGAGCAAGTTCTGTTAGGACGAGTAAAATCTTGGGATATGCATGTCATTACCGAAATAGGTTAAGCAAGCTCCGTACGTTAGTTATTGTTGTCTATGTTATAAACAAATAATATCTTGCACTTTAAATCTGTGTTATGGTGAAGGTTAGACAACATTTTAAGTAAGTTGTTACAGATTCAAAGTAGAGGAGCAAGTTCTGTTAGGACGAGTAAAATCTTGGGATATGCATGTCATTACCGAAATGGGTTAAAGCAAGCTCCGTACGTTAGTTATTGTTGTCTCTGTTATAAACAAATAATATCTTGCACTTTAAATCTGTGTTATGGTGAAGGTTAGACAACATTTTAAGTAAGTTGTTACAGATTCAAAGTAGAGGAGCAAGTTCTGTTAGGACGAGTAAAATCTTGGGATATGCATGTCATTACCGAAATAGGTTAAGCAAGCTCGGTACGTTAGTTATTGTTGTCTCTGTTATAAACAAATAATATCTTGCACTTTAAATCTGTGTTATGGTGAAGGTTAGACAACATTGTAAGTAAGTTGTTACAGATTCAAAGCAGAGGAGCAAGTTCTGTTAGGACGAGTAAAATCTTGGGATATGCATGTCATTACCGAAATAGGTTAAGCAAGCTCGGTACGTTAGTTATTGTTGTCTCTATTATAAACAAATAATATCTTGCACTTTAAATCTGTGTTATGGTGAAGGTTAGACAACATTTTAAGTAAGTTGTTACAGATTCAAAGTAGAGGAGCAAGTTCTGTTAGGACGAGTAAAATCTTGGGATATGCATGTCATTACCGAAATGGGTTAAGCAAGCTCGGTACGTTAGTTATTGTTGTCTCTGTTATAAACAAATAATATCTTGCACTTTAAATCTGTGTTATGGCGAAGGTTAGACAACATTGTAAGTAAGTTGTTACAGATTCAAAGCAGAGGAGCAAGTTCTGTTAGGATGAGTAAAATCCTGGGATATGCTTGTCAACCGAAATAGGTTAAAGCAAGCTCTGTACGTTAGTTATTGTTGTCTCTGTTATAAACAAATAATATCTTGCACTTTAAATCTGTGTTATGGCGAAGGTTAGACAACATTGTAAGTAAGTTGTTACAGATTCAAAGCAGAGGAGCAAGTTCTGTTAGGACGAGTAAAATCTTGGGATATGCATGTCATTACCGAAATGGGTTAAGCAAGCTCCGTACGTTAGTTATTGTTGTCTCTGTTATAAACAAATAATATCTTGCACTTTAAATCTGTGTTATGGTGAAGGTTTGACAACATTGTAAGTTGTTACAGATTCAAAGCAGAGGAGCAAGTTCTGTTAGGACGAGTAAAATCTTGGGATATGCATGTTAATACCGAAATGGGTATAAAGCAAGCTCCGTACGTTAGTTATTGTTGTCTCTGTTATAAACAAATAATATCTTGCACTTTAAATCTGTGATGGCGAAGGTTAGACAACATTGTAAGTAAGTTGTTACAGATTCAAAGCAGAGGAGCAAGTTCTGTTAGGACGAGTAAAATCTTGGGATATGCATGTCATTACCGAAATAGGTTAAGCAAGCTCCGTACGTTAGTTATTGTTGTCTATGTTATAAACAAATAATATCTTGCACTTTAAATCTGTGTTATGGCGAAGGTTTGACAACATTGTAAGTTGTTACAGATTCAAAGCAGAGGAGCAAGTTCTGTTAGGACGAGTAAAATCTTGGGATATGCATGTCATTACCGAAATGGGTTAAGCAAGCTCGGTACGTTAGTTATTGTTGTCTCTGTTATAAACAAATAATATCTTGCACTTTAAATCTGTGTTATGGTGAAGGTTTGACAACATTGTAAGTAAGTTGTTACAGATTCAAAGCAGAGGAGCAAGTTCTGTTAGGACGAGTAAAATCTTGGGATATGCATGTCATTACCGAAATGGGTTAAGCAAGCTCCGTACGTTAGTTATTGTTGTCTCTGTTATAAACAAATAATATCTTGCACTTTAAATCTGTGTTATGGTGAAGGTTAGACAACATTGTAAGTAAGTTGTTACAGATTCAAAGCAGAGGAGCAAGTTCTGTTAGGACGAGTAAAATCTTGGGATATGCATGTCATTACCGAAATGGGTATAAAGCAAGCTCCGTACGTTAGTTATTGTTGTCTCTGTTATAAACAAATAATATCTTGCACTTTAAATCTGTGTTATGGTGAAGGTTAGACAACATTGTAAGTAAGTTGTTACAGATTCAAAGCAGAGGAGCAAGTTCTGTTAGGACGAGTAAAATCTTGGGATATGCATGTCATTACCGAAATGGGTATAAAGCAAGCTCCGTACGTTAGTTATTGTTGTCTCTGTTATAAACAAATAATATCTTGCACTTTAAATCTGTGTTATGGTGAAGGTTAGACAACATTTTAAGTAAGTTGTTACAGATTCAAAGCAGAGGAGCAAGTTCTGTTAGGACGAGTAAAATCCTGGGATATGCTTGTCAACCGAAATAGGTTAAAGCAAGCTCGGTACGTTAGTTATTGTTGTCTCTGTTATAAACAAATAATATCTTGCACTTTAAATCTGTGTTATGGCGAAGGTTAGACAACATTGTAAGTAAGTTGTTACAGATTCAAAGCAGAGGAGCAAGTTCTGTTAGGACGAGTAAAATCTTGGGATATGCTTGTCAACCGAAATAGGTTAAAGCAAGCTCCGTACGTTAGTTATTGTTGTCTCTGTTATAAACAAATAATATCTTGCACTTTAAATCTGTGTTATGGTGAAGGTTAGACAACATTGTAAGTAAGTTGTTACAGATTCAAAGCAGAGGAGCAAGTTCTGTTAGGACGAGTAAAATCTTGGGATATGCATGTCATTACCGAAATGGGTTAAGCAAGCTCGGTACGTTAGTTATTGTTGTCTCTGTTATAAACAAATAATATCTTGCACTTTAAATCTGTGTTATGGCGAAGGTTAGACAACATTGTAAGTAAGTTGTTACAGATTCAAAGCAGAGGAGCAAGTTCTGTTAGGACGAGTAAAATCTTGGGATATGCTTGTCAACCGAAATAGGTTAAAGCAAGCTCCGTACGTTAGTTATTGTTGTCTCTGTTATAAACAAATAATATCTTGCACTTTAAATCTGTGTTATGGCGAAGGTTAGACAACATTGTAAGTAAGTTGTTACAGATTCAAAGCAGAGGAGCAAGTTCTGTTAGGACGAGTAAAATCCTGGGATATGCTTGTCAACCGAAATAGGTTAAAGCAAGCTCCGTACGTTAGTTATTGTTGTCTCTGTTATAAACAAATAATATCTTGCACTTTAAATCTGTGTGATGGTGAAGGTTAGACAACATTGTAAGTTGTTACAGATTCAAAGCATAGGAGCAGGTAGGGTTAGAGTGAATAAAAACCATGTTATATTATGCATGATCTCACTTCCAAAATGCGAGTGAAACAAGCTCCGTATCTTAGTTACTGATGTCTCTGGTATAAACCAGTAATGTCCTACACTTTAAATATGCATGGTATGACGAAGATTTGTCAACATTGTAAGCAAGTTGCGACAGGCTCAAAGGAGTGGAAGATGCCACTACCGAAATAGAGTGAACCAAACTTATACCTTAGTTATTGTTGTCTCTAGTACAAACGATTTTAAATCTGTGCCCCTATAACGGAAGTTTGGCAACATTGTAACAAGTTGTAACAGGCGCAGAACAGAGCAGCAGGTTGAGTTAGGGTGGATGAAACCCTTGCAGTGTGCACGGTACTAACGTAATCCTAGCTTGACACTAGTTAAAACTCTACATCTGGCAAAGTGAGGACGAAGAGGGTTCCAGAGACCCCACACGTCACGTGACGCGGCGTTGTTGACACACATAAAGAAGAGATTCTACCACATGTTGCACTTCCTTATTGATTCCGTTATGTAAATGAACACATGAAATAGTTTTTAATAAAACTTTCATGTAGTATAAATTTTTTTAATATTAAAAGAAACTCAATCTTTCAAATCCAATTTCAAGTCAATATAAGGGCTACATTTACAGGCCTTCAACGGCATTTTATAAAACTAACCTCAATTGTATATTAATTTAGGAGTATTTGAAATCTTGATTATGTTATGATAAATACAATACAGAGTAAATAAAATGCAATATTATCATAAAATCGACTAAATTTGATTAGTTGGTAGTTTCTAAGGTCGATATTATTTCTCACAGTCCGTTTTCTTTCAATTAGTTTCGAGAAATTCCATTACAGACTATTTAAAACAATGTATCCCTCAGGGTTCCGTATTGGGTCCAATATTATTTCTTACATATTAACGAGTTTTGTGAGGCAACATTTTATGACAAATATGAAATATACAACTTTTGTTGGTGTTATTGCACTGTAAAGAAGACAAAGCAAATCCGCAAATTGGTTTGGTGCGTTTTTATTTGGTTCTTGGGATGGGTGAGTGAACAAGTTTGTACAATGATTTTGCACCATTTATTATTGTATTATATATAATGAAATTAATATTTAAACATTGTATATAATACAAAAAATGAATCCTTCAGGCCTCAATGGACCTGGATATCCTTGAGGTCCTGGATATCCACTGGATATGAGACGTCCGTTGTGACCTCAGATGGTAGTTTCTTATATCCACAATATAATCTTGATTTTGTATTGATACCTGTTACAGATAAAGAAATACATTTTGATTCACTACATATTTACATTTTGTTTATAAAGGTGATTGACCTAAAGGCCTACATATGATGACATGCTAGATTTGTTTACAAACAAAACAACTTCTTACAAGACGCAAGCTGTGGTTCATTGTGTAAACAATAATAAAGAACCGTGACAAGAAGAATTAATCTTTTTGATTGGAAACTTATTGTGTTATGAGATGATGTAAACAGTAGGCCTATTAGGTGTAAATAATGCCGAGATTCAAGCACGAAATATTCAGGTCTGGGTTTTGTAAGCCAGGACAAAGGTAGTGTGTTATTTCCTGGCTGTTTGAAGGCTAATAAAATTGACTGATAGTTTTCTATTTTAAATTTGTCATATATAGTTTTTTTATTATGTGCTAGGTAAAAAGATTTTTTTTCTGACATTTAGTTTTTAATTTCCTTGTGTCCAAAAATGTGTTGTTTTTAATGATATCTGTGTATCTGTCGATCATATCTGTAGTAACCTACTCAACCACCAAAAGCGTGGACCGATTTGAATAAAATTTGTTATTTGGACATATTTTAGCCGTGCCTTAGGAAAAGAAATCAAAATTTGAGGATAGCCATAAATCTAGACATATACATAATAATGTCGAAGCGGATATAGGCTGCCATAGCTTCCATGGCGAATGGAAGGGAAGCATCAATGAGATGGGGCACTCCGAAATCACCAATAAAGTCTTATACGGTTCGTATTATAGATGCTATCTGATAGCATGCAAAACGAGTACGTTTTAACTCGACCTTTTACAGCCCTTTCAACACACGGGGTGACTGGAAAGATGGCAAGTTACCGGTGCACCCAGTTTGGATAAGGGCAACCACTGAGGCAACTTTGAAACTAGTACATCGAGTATTAGAAGACGGCCTTAAAGATAAGGACATTCTAATACTCTCAGACAGCCAAGTGGCAAATAAAACTTCACCTACGTAGAAATCTCATCCAAACTGCTATGGGATTCCTTTTGCTCCCTAAGTGTCCTGTCAAGTGCCAACTTGGTGCGCCTGGGATAGGTATTGCAGGATCGAGAAAAACGAGAGGACGGATCTCTTAACCAAAAAGGGAGATATTGTCTCCCTGATGGAACCAAAACTCGCTTGTGGAATCAGTTGTTCAATGGCAAGAAGTGCGGTGAGAAACTGGACTAAGGAAGAACACATCAAACTATGAAGACTATTTCCTGCCCAGAGACTGGGAAACTGTCTTCTCTCGGGACTATATCCCGAACTGACAAAAGTGCTTATTTAGTTTAACAGTAAGTACCTGAGAAAAGGCGTTGTCATGATTACCAGACGTAACCATAGCTGGAGACAAGGTGGGACTACTCCAGTCTTACATAACTATCGTCTCTGCGGTCAGGAACCTGAAACCGCACCACATCAACTCTTTGATTACGTTATCCTGGAGTCCATAAGAAGTAGAATCTTTGGTAATCAGCAACCAAATAAAGATTTTGGCAAAGACACCCTAGACAAGATCCTAGAGCTGGTCAGAGACTCTGGGGTGTACGGTTAACATAGGGGAGCACAATAAGCTCCTAGCTGACGTCGCGGAAGCCTACAGAACTTCAGTAATTATTTCCCCTTTAATCTCAGACTCCCCAACGTTAGAAGCCTACCATGCTTTAGAATATCATCAAACCAGTTAGATCTGGTACAATGGACCCGGTGCAGGAACTGTTTTGTACATTCTACTCCTGTAAAGTTATGAATCTGAGGACACTTGAAATTATCATCTAATTCAAATTTCATCGTCAAAAACTCTAATTTGAAATTTCATTCTTGATACCAAAAACATTTTGTTTAAACTTTAGTGAACTTTTGACAATATTAGTTACAGTGTAATTGGGTGAAAATGTTATATAAAGTGGGTTTCCAAACTTACAAAACTTCAGAATATGGTTTTTTGGGTCAAAATAAGTAAAAACGCTCCTAAGATTATTAGTTCTAAAATACTTAGTTTTCCATCTGTCCAAAATTTTTGGTTTTATGCTAATTTTGGGTGTTGTAAATAATTACCAAGATATTATCTTTTCCGTTTTCTGACAATAACTCGATTATCCTGTAAGGTACTGAAATATTAGAAAACTAATTTGGTTTGTCATTAAAAAAGAAAACTATTTTTTTTGTAAAGTTAATGTTTTTTTTTTATATATTGACATTATAAATTTTATACTGCCTCCATGTTATTTTACAAAACAAAGTCCTGGTTTCTGGTTCATCTATAAAAGATCACACACATAATATGTATACCAAATTTGAACTCGATATTTAATTTGTTTCCAAAATTAAAAGATAAAAAACAGGCTGAAAACTATGAATTTTATGATCATAGGTTAGGTTATGTTAGGAAAGTAGTTTCAAAACATCCTTATATATTTACATAACGTCCTGTGCTATCTGTAGGTCGGTAAATTCATTGATTTACATTTTTTATTAATTAATATTGGAAATAAAATAATTAAAAACAAAAATTTAATCACTAAACTCAAAAAAATAACAATAAAATCTACCTATAGATTGCGCACCCACTTTTCTTATTTTAGTGAAGTTTTTCTAAATCTTAACCTTTTTCTAATTAAAAAATTAATTATTAATTTGATATAAATTGTCCTGGTCTTTTGTAGGAATAGTTAAGATTTAATTGTGATCTAGTCTTGATTTACAGAACCACTAAATTTCTTTTTCGGTCTCTAGCGTCAAAATTCCATTAAAAAAAAACCTTTAAATATGTTCAATTATTAATATGTCTGAATAGACAACAATTTCACAATCTTTGTACAAACTAAGCACTAGAGGAACCCAAGAACTAGAGGGAAGAAGAAAAGAGTACATTCGTTTTGTTGGCAATATGTAATTTGCATCGTACTCGCTATCTACCGTTTTTTTTACTTATAATCTCGTTATAGTCTAGAAGTACGGAAGTTTCTTCTTTTCATTTTGTAAAACTAATTATTCCCTTCGGTGTAGTCCCCGCCGGTACCAGCTTCCGAGAACGATGCTTTATGTCCTGAAGAGAGGGTTGAACCGACCCGTATCTCTCCCACGACGGCGATAAAAAAAACCTCCCCTAGCGTGACTACCCTGTAATATTTCCTTATGTATCTATTCCTCTCAATTAGTCATCAAATGTCTGACAACATGGCAACACTGCGTGACTGAAACTTGATCAGGTCTCGGAGGGATGAGCATCCTGTCTAACAGTAAGTGGTTTAATCCTTATAAAAACAAGTTAGTTTGAACCTTTTGAGAAAACGCTTTGTAAACTATTTAGGTGAATAGTCAAGTCGAGAAAATAGTTCCGTCAATTAAAATTGAAGTTTTAATTTCAAATTTGCGATCTTAAAATGGAGCCGGGTAGATTTGAGAATTTTTCCCTGTTTACAATTATCAAAAAATTAGTTTTAGCAATAGGTTAAAACAATTCAAAAATCTACTTCCTGTATTCGAGTTTTAAATATTTTGTTCTTGACGTTTTCTTCTGTTGCCATTTTGTGTAAAAACCAACTTTCAACAAAAACAACGAGACAGTTTTAGCAAAAATTGAACTTAGTCCCTACCAAATATGCGACGATTGCACACCAATTTGTGACGGTAACGCCCACTTTGATGTATAATTCGTTACCCCAGGTCTGCCTATACACCATAGGATACCCAGCTATTAAGAGATTAATTTAATTAAGATTACATTAACGAATTAAAGTTAATTATGGTTAAACACTGACACAACATTAAAACTAATTAACAACTGACTTGACATTGGGCGTTGATCATTGTCAAACTCGTCTCGTTAAAGTAATAAATTAACGCATCCGAGTTTGGGATTGGGTCTCCGGAAAAATCCAGACACCAATTAATGTTTTATATAGAATTAAGGTATAAAAACCAAAGTTAAAACAAAACTGCACTACACACCACGACAGGTTGCCTGGACTGCCTGATTACTTCTTTCAGTTTGACTAGCGTGGTCTGCTCAAGCTAGCTACAGACCAAGTTCCGATCAGCTGTTCACTACTATATGACAAATCGGAAGCTACTCAACTTCCGGTCCCGAACTCAGTGACAAATGGATCATTTTAGAAGTGATATAACAATGATTAAATTGTTGACCATGTAGAAAAGGTTTGAGATAGATAAAATGGAAAGAAAAGTGTTTCTCGCATAAATCATCAGAGTTTGAATTTGACGTTGAGTTGTACATCATCGAACCCTGTATCCCCAAAAATACAAAATAAACCAAAAATATTCATGAACCTAATGATATACACAAAATTACAACTAAATCTTCATCTTCAGCTAAATAAAAATGAATTATCTTAAAATTTTTAATTTGACTACATTCGTATTGATTTCACTTTTAAAATGCCGTCACATAATTTTCCGATCACTATATACCACCATTAACTTTACGAATTTAACACTGGTCTTATTGCATCCAAGATGGTGATTATTTCTGCAGAACTTTATACCTTAGTTACACTAAAGCTCACTGGATGCGTTAGTAGGCGTATTGACACTCACCTTGTAGTTACAGTTCCTCTTTAAGTTAATCACTTCTTTTCAGAAATTAGTTTAGGTTAACTAGTGCATTAGATTGTGTAGGTTGGTACCATGATTTGGCAGAAATAACGCCTCAGCTCTTGTTTGGAGTGGGTAGTTGTAGGCGAGACCGAGTACTAGGTAGTTGTAGTTTACTAACAACTGATAATTATTCATATAGGCCTAATTATAAGAAGGAGAGGCGTGAATACAAGTTTGTAACGATGAAGTTAGATCCGCGAATCCTATTTGGTCGATGATATGGAGTTGCGACGGCCTCACTATCACAGTTGAGATTCCGTGTAACTCCACCAGTTGTCAATCTGTGTGAAACGGATACCACAAGAAGTAAGAATCGTTTTCCACTTGGACTGCGAGAAAGATGGCTGCCTTATTTCACTTCAGATTATTGGTAGCATGTTAAATTTCATTATGGCCAGTTAAGTTCAGTCATAGTGGTGACTGCTTTTCCCGGGGGCTGTAACAAGACGCAGTCCTAATGTTGTACATTGCTTTTATTTCAGTAAAATGGCGGACCACAGGCTATACTTTTATGTATTTTTCTAGCGAAACTCAAGTCCGATTTTATTAATTTTTTTCAGTTTCCTACTCATTTGCATCAATTTTTTTGACCAATTTTCTTCTACTTAATTCTGTGGTATATTTTTGTCAGCCACAAAATCTATTTTATCATTAATAAAGTTAGGGGTTTTTATTTTATGCTTATTTCTATAATTTTTAAATAAAGGGGAAAAAACGGAGTGGTTTTTTGTCTTGAAAACAACAAAGGAAAAAATATCCTTTGCAAGCTTAGAACCACGAAATTTGTTTGCTGAGATTTTTGCTCCTTAGATCTTCCCTATGAGGTATATTTTGTTGAACTAAAAAGGGTCCAAAAGTCAACTTCCAGGAAAATAACTATAAACCAATATGGACGCTACAGGAATTTCTATAATTCTTTTCCCAGGCCAAAGGAAATAAACCATTCCTGGAACAAGGAAACATCTCCAGGGAGTCTCTAACCAGACCTTGTCTGTTAAACCACTCAAGTTATTACAATAAATCAAGTCTTTTTTATTTTCACATTAAAAAACAACATTATGTCTGGGTGTGTTAATTATGTTTTGTTTGAAAGATGGTTTCTACACAGCTGCATCAGGGGTGAAGTGGAGGGGGTGCATTAGTGCGGTATTTGGCCCAATGTCCCAGGGGCGACGACAAGTGGAAACCAAATGCCAAGTCTTCATAAATATAATAACACACCCTCGTCTTCCTAAGTATGCAGGAATGAAGTTGTGTAAGCAGAGTATGGGGCGCCATCGTAATACCTACCCAGTAACATACAAGCAGAAATGTAATGTAACAGTTGAATTATTAGAGCTTGTAGGAAATGTTAAATTATTGTATTTGTAGATCAAGGAGCCTTACTCTGTAGGGTAAGTTTGTTTAACAGTCGTTACCCAGGTTTTCTGATCTTGGTAGATGTGTATATACTCAAAAGTGTCTCGCTTCGCTCTGTTTCAGCCCTTACGGGCATCGGAACTGTACATATAATATGAAGGAGGCCTTACTGGCTGCGCTAATCTATACGAATATCACATTTTCTTGGGAGGTAATGGTTAGAAATTATATTTATGACAGTAACTTTGCTAATTGTTATCGTAGAGAGGTGAGTTTGGTACCATTACATATAAAATTTAAATCTGCAAATTTTTATCTAATTCATACTATTATCAAAAGGGGAATGCGGCTGAACGAAAGGTCGCATCACTCTAACGCACGCGCCATCACACACAAGCGCGCAGAGTATTAGGATTGACCGATACCTGCTGTGCGCTACTTTTTTTCATTTGATCAAACTTTCATTTATTTAATTTGCTATTTTAAAATAAAATCTGGGTAATTATATAGCAGAGCTGCCTCACTTCAAAATCAATTTTTAAAGGTTTTATTTGTCAAATAAATGTTTGAAAAATATTTTACTATCGAAAAAAAGTGTCGGAAAGATGATTACATAATACAATAATACAATTACACAAGTAGTTTTTTCGTGAAAAAAATAACTCTGTGTTATCTTTCATACTCATGACATTCACTTCAATAAACGTACGGAAGGTTTGGCCAGGTGGTTATATATAGAAACCTGGCCAAACCTTTCGTGACATATAATAATACAGCCCTACATATGCGTACACTGAAGCACATACGCAGACAATTAAACGTCCATGGAGGGAAGTGCGAGGAAATGTGCAGCGATATGGAAATTCAAAACAACATTTCCATGGCCATATAGCCGAATTTATGTTTAAAAGAAAGTACAATGAGTATAATACTCGTTTTCATCATTTATGGCGAACTACGAGTGAAATACATTTAAATTCAATAACTTCCTCTTTTACTGAATTTGCAGCAGAATTTGACTCTGATTAAGATTTTCTTGTGTAATTATATTATGTAATCATCTTTCCGACACTTTTTTTCGATAATAAAATATTTTTCCAACATTTATTTGACGAATAAAACCCATAAAAATTGATTTTGAAGTGAGGCAGCTCTGCTATATAATTACCAAAATCTGTAATGTATTTTTATTCTACACTTCATTACAAGAAAAATGAGACCAAACAATGTGTAATTTACTTTAATAGAGTCCAAAAACAACAATGTTTGCTACAAAATGAATGACAGTATGATGACTAATAAGTGTTACTAAACAACACTGTTTAGAGTTATAAATAAATTATACGTTGTTTGGTCTCATTTTTTTGTAATTATCTGTAGAATTAAAAATATATTGTAGATTTTATTTTCAAATAAAATAAATTAAAGTTTTATAAAGTGAAGCCCAGTAGGTGACTCGTACAGGTGGCTTTGGGGGTAGGTCACCGGACACCCTAATCCTCTGCGCTTGTGTGAGTGAAACGACCCTTCCTTAAGCCGCATTCCCAGTTTGATGCAGTTAGTATAGTGTGTTATAACTTGAATATCACAAGAGATATGAACAAAATGTCCACCATTTTGTCATTTTTCAATTAGATTTTTTCTGAATTTCGAAAGAGTGGAGTCTATTTAAGCAAACTATCGTACGCCATATTCAATTTCATTCCTATCTTAATTTTTGTGCCTCCTGTCGTGGTTACGGACGGACAGAATATCACTTTCAGTTTCCTGACGTTATAAAACTTGAAGTTCGGTCCAAATAGACTACGGATGTCTACATTTTTAGTAATTACAAAGCTTACCCAATACTTCGGCAGCACGTCTACCCGGCACCAAATCTGACCATCGCTATAAGGTTAATCAGGCGTTACTATTTTCACAACTTAACCCGGCACCGAGGCAGTTTAAAGGTAGGCGAGCGTGGTTCCCCCTCCACAACACCAAACATACACCCCTCATTCTAACCTGACCTAACCGAAACTAACCTAACCTAACCTATTTCTATAATAAATGTTAAAGTATTTATAATCGTAATAAAGAAAGATGATTAAGAGAAGAAAAAAGAGAAATGAGGGGGAGTTTTGTAGGTGGAATGGGTAAGAGGGGTGGCTGGTGCCGGATTGACATACTGTCATGGCGGCCTGTGAAGGGACCAGTGCCGGGTCGACGTGTTTTTTTATAACATATAATGGTTGGTGCCTAGTTGAAGAACTCCCAATACTTCGTATACTGGCCAATATTAATCCAAATTCTGTTTCATGATATAAATTAAATTGTTAATGTATCCACTAAAGGCGTTTCTAATTATCTTTCTGAAAGAGGTTAAGACAAAATTTTTTTCTTGTCTAATAATTATAAACGGTAAACTGTTTAGAAAATGTATGTCATAAAATTACTTGAATATTATTCAGAAATTTGAGCAAATACTGTATCACCCACGTGTTGAAACTATCATGTTTTGGTGTAATCCCAATTTGGTTATTTTATGGAGCAATTTTAATAAACAACACTTTCAAAGATGCAATAAGAATAGTTTTAAAACTAAATCATAGAGGGTCGTGCAGGAATTATTTTAAAATTTGAAATTCCTAACACTGTTAAGCAGTATATCCTAGAGGTTGTCTATTTAAACGTAATAATAGTGACCTTCATTCGTATGAAATAAGGGGGAAATGGGATTTTAGATGTGATCAGCATAAATTGAAAAAAAACACTCCGTGTCAAAGCATTTATACATTCTATTTAACAAACTCTCAGAGTCTCTAAAGGTAAACGCCAATTTAAAAATTTTAACCAAAATAAACATTTTTTTTGTTGGCCCTAGCTCCTTCAGGCGTTATTAAAAAGGCGCTGGAGTTCCCTACAGGCTCCCCGAGTCGACTCAATTAGCCAAAACTCCAAAGCTCTTACGAACTTAAACGGAATATAATATTGTTCTAAACATAATAAACTAACCTAACCTAACCTGTTAGTGATAATTCTTGCAACAACTAAGCTAATCTACATTTTTCTTTACCAATCCGCTTCTACCTACCAACTGGCCCTCACTCCTTAAGTGAAGATTTGAACATATTTTAACAGGCTTCATTAAAACGGCGCTGGCACTCACTCCGTTTTCCTTCGATATGTGAGTTTTGTTCATAGGCGCTCTGGATTGGAGTTTTCTACGCTCACATTGTCCAACTTATATGTATGATGATTTGTTGTAAACTGTATAATTATAATATTAATTTGTAGTGATTGATTTATTGTTATGAACCTAAAGTCTAGTGTATCATAATTTAAGCATATTCTAGTTGACTTATTTTATATTTAAGTGACACTGCCATATAAATTTATATTTGTTTAAAAGCAGAATATAAATAAATTAGTTACATAGAAACTAGTGTCAAACTTTTAATGACATTTTCATATTTGTTTATTGCCAATTATTCCTTAACAGTAAAATTGTTTTATTTGTGATTTTACACTAAAATTTGAACGAAATCGGTAGAGCCAATTTTGAGAAATTACGCCTTTCACAACATAATCGGTATTTTTAGAAAGATGTCGACCAATACTTTTGTTTTAGTACTTAGAGGCTATTGAATAGTATTTGATCAAAATCGTTACAGCAGATTTTGAGAAAATCATAATTTTTTTTTTTTTTTTTTACGGCAGCTGCCCCTAAATTTTGAGTTATATAGCTGAATACAATATAGCCATATACAAAATTTGATTTAAATCAGTCCACCCGTTTGGGCTGCGAAGCACTGCACATAAGGCAGACAGACATCATTCCAAAATCACGTTTTTGGACTTAGAGAACCTCGAAACTGATATGTTAGAAACTAAAGATGAACTAAAAGCAATTAAAACAAAACCAAATTCGAATTGTTTTTCATTTAAACACGTCACACACTATTTTCTGGGTATATTATTCAAAATAATCTGTTCACATGGTTAAATTTGTTCCTTAGAAAAATTGACAAAAAGATGGCGGTTAATTCTGCAAACCTTATTATTACCATTAGTAGCATTATTACAGCCATTAAAAATATTTGAATTAATTATGTAATGTACTACGTGTAGGATTTTCAACGATGCATTTTAATTCCCTCTTATCTAATGCACAATTTGAGAAATGGTTGAAGTTTGTGCATTTACTATTATTTGTTGACAACTAACTCATCTCGATAAAAAGCTGCATAAATTGTTTTAACTTCCTGTTTGCCGGCGCTGTCTTGTTGTGTAACAAAGCCGTATCAGATACGGTCATTGTTCCAGATAAGATACGGGATAGCCTATGCCCATAAATAGAAATGCACTTATGATTCACTTTATTAACAATGTGTCTATGCCTCTAAATTAGGCTTGTACGTTCGTATTAGTCTAGCGTGTTTCGAATCCAGTTTTAATAAACAGCTGATTCAAGCCCAGCTGATAAATTATTGAGCTTATGTTTCTGTAGATAAAATTTCTATACTTTTCCACATGTAATTTAGAGTTATATGATGGGTAACTATGTATGTCGACTGCTTGAGTCAATTTTCTAATTAGTTTTTTTTAAAAGCAACATCATGTTTTGAACGTAATCTTTAGACTCGGTATTTTTGTTCTGTATTTTTTTATAAATCCAATCTATCTTTAGTAGATCCTTTTCACTTTTTTTAAATTTTCAATTTGGAATAAAATTATAATTTCCTGCAATATGGCAGATTAAAACAAAGCCTTTCTGCCTTATTATGAGCAATGTCGACAACACAAACTGCAGCAATTGAAATAATGCAAGGACTAACACCCATTTATTTATTTATCACTAGCTGATGGCACCAGTTTCACCTGGCGATAGTTGAGATAGTTTTATAAAGAATTTTTCTTTTAGCACAACCCTAATGGTGGTGCTATGGAAATAAATTATGCCCAAATACAGCAACACACCAATTTTGATCAAAATCTACCTATAACAAAGATACTTGTTTTAGGGGTAAAAACACCCTTGGAGTGGAACATTTTCAAAACCCTTTCTTAGTACGCATCTACAGACCTACCATGTTAAAAAAATCATAGCTCTAGGTTTTTTAAATCCAGAGATATGCTTTAGGGGTAAAAAACACCCTTGGAGTGGAACATTTTCAAACCCTTTCTTAGTACGCATCTACAGACCTACCATGTTAAAAAAAATCATACCTCTAGGCTTTTTGAATCCAGAGATATGCTTTAGGGGTAAAAAACACCCTTGGAGTGGAACATTTTCAAAACCCTTTCTTAGTACGCATCTACAGACCTACCATGTTAAAAAAATCATAGCTCTAGGCTTTTTGAATCCAGAGATATGCTTTAGGAGTAACAAACACCCTTGGAGTGGAACATTTTCAAATCCTTTTCTTAGTACGCATCTACAGACCTACCATGTTAAAAAAAATCATACCTCTAGGCTTTTTGAATCCAGAGATATGCTTTAGGGGTAAAAAACACCCTTGGAGTGGAACATTTTCAAAACCCTTTCTTAGTACGCATCTACAGACCTACCATGTTAAAAAAAATCATACCTCTAGGCTTTTTGAATCCAGAGATATGCTTTAGGGGTAACAAACACCCTTGGAGTGGAACATTTTCAAAACCCTTTTATAGTACGCATCTACAGATCTACCATGTTACCGAAGGACCCTAGCTGATCTACTCTTTTTTTCATAGTATCGGGTTAGATCCCTCTCTTTCATCTTTCGCATAATGTCTCTCTTGTTCTCTAATGATCCAGACTCTATTAAGAGACTCCTAAAGAATCCCTCGCCGTTTGTATTTTTTCTTCCTTTCCTTTTATAAAGCGATATTTTGCGTCTTTAAACAGGGGGGAAGGATCTCTGTTTTTTTTTTTATAGTTTAAGAATAATCTTGTATACACCAACAAAATCTCTCTCGTTGAAACACACCATCAGAAAGAAATTACTCGTAAATAAACTCTTAGAAAATATTTGTTGACTTTTTCTTCTTTTAACAAGCGTACTCAGGAAAAGTTTAAGGAAAACACTTTATTTGAGTGAACAGTTGACCACTACGTTAGAAAGCTGTGGCTATATTATCTAAACTATCTAAAATTTATTTGATATTATTTTCGAATTGTACTGCAGTACCAAACATTTTATGTTTATTTATTTTTGTGTATCAGTGTGTTGTGTAAATGTGTTGTTTCATCTGATGATGGTATATGTTATACCGAAACAGCTGTAATGAAATATTAATAAATAAATACTAAACTCAAGATTGCTATGACGTAAGTAATTTAGTAATAAACTTATTTAAGGAAAACGTTGTGAAATCGTTCGATGTAAGGTCACGTGGGCTTTTCCGATGAACTGTTTAATTATTCAGGTTTCCTCTTCATCTACTAGATATCAGTTATTAATGGCCGTGACATTTAATTAAATATACACTTTGTAATTTCCAATCAATTTGAATGAAACTAAATTTATGGTGATCAGTAAAAATGATGTAGGCAATCAGAGGTAAGAAGTGAAAGGGTAGGCACTTACATTTATCTAGGCACAGTAATCAGTGACCAGTGGGATCAATAAAAGGTAGCAGGTCTATTGAAAAAAAAGCCATGATTCGAAAATGGATCTTAAAATCTGTATCATTTCTATGCTTTCTCCGTTTTCTTTTATAGGATTGAATCCTGGACCTTGACTGCAGCCAGAAAATTAGAATTATTTGAAATGTACCTCTACGGCAGGATTATCCTGAACGCACAAAATAACGTAATATTTGTGAGAAATGCTGGATACGGTAAAATGTTGAAAACTTCAGTATATAGGCCACATAATCCGCAATGATAAAAAATGCTGCAGGGGAAGGTGCTAAGAAGAGGTCCAGCAACAAGAAGTTTTGAAAGATGAAAAATATCCTAACTAAAGAACTTGAGAAATGGTTTGTCAAATCCGCTTCAGAACTTTTCAGAGCAGCGATGAACAAAGATTCTCCAGATAATAACCAACATCCGGCCGTATCGACACCTGAGAAGAAGAAGCTAGTGTCAGTAAAGTATGTATTAATGAATTATTTTCCCGCCAATAGTATGGAAACAAGACGTTGCCATATTCACAACTTTCCTATATTGGAAACGTAGCCGTGAAACGCTCTAGAATGTAACTGACAGTAATAAGTGGCAATCTTGCATTTCACTTATTGGTCTCCTTAAGGTAAGCCCTCAAAAACATTCTTTCTTGAACGGTACTGTATACAGATTATATATAGAGTGAGTTTTAAGTACGGAAACGGCTTTATACTGCATAACTGAGAACTACTTGAAGGCAAAAACTAATGCGAATCTACGTTGATTAAAAAAATATACTTTTTTGTAGGTTTGAAATTTTTGTCAGTCAGCTTAGATCCGTCATATTAAATCAAATTAAATAGAAAAGTGGACACGTGATACATTATTTTCATGAAAAATGTGACAAAAAAACAATGGTGAAAGCAGTTTTTCGATAAATACCTTCGTTTTTGAGTTGTAAGCATTCAAAGTTACAATGATGGAAATTCGCGTTCGTAATAAAACGGGATAAAATGCGCCTTCGAAACTTTTCTATTGTGTTTTCCCTGCAGAATACATCCAATAACGAACCAAAAAACCATTTTGAACCGCTACACCTTAATTTTAGAGGTGAAATGAATAGTTAATAAGCTACATTGTTGTAACGTAATATAATCGATTGTTGTAACGCAAACAGCTGATTTAAACTAGGCATACAGTACTTTCATAAACAGATATTACTTGAGGTTAGGACATTGGTAAAAGGGGGAAGCACTTTTGTAGAAAAGTATGCTTTCAAATTTTATTTTATTAGTAATGTATGATCGAAAACATTTATTTAAATTTTAAAATTAAATTATCTAATATTTAAAATGAATAATAACAGTTGACATTTAATTATAGTTGTGTTGCTAATTATTAGTTATTATTTATTATTACTTTATTAGAACTCTTTAAAGTTCGTTATTAGATGTATTTTTCAGGAAAAATAATAATAGAAAAGTTTCGACCGCGCATTTTACCTCGTTTTATTGCTAACGCGATTTTTCCGTCATTGCAACTTTGAACGCTTATAACTCAAAAACTAAGACATTTATCGAAAAAACAACTCGCCATAGTTTTTCCTTGTCAAATTTTACATGAAAATCATGTATCACATGTTCCCTTTCCTATTTAAAAAAAATTGATTCAATATGGCGGATCCAAAATGGTGGACAAAATTTCAAACTTATAATAAAGTATATAGATCCGCCTTTGTTTTTCTCTTCAAGTACTTCTCAGTTATGGAGTTATGGTGTTTCCATACTTAAAAAACACCCTGTATATATATATATATATATATATATATATATAAAGAGAGAGAGAGAGAGAGAGAGAGAGAGAGAGAGAGAGAGAGAGAGAGAGAGAGAGAGAGAGAGAGAGAGAGAGAGAGAGAGAGAGAGAGAGAGAGAGAGAGAGAGAGAGAGAGAGAGAGAGAGAGAGAGAGAGAGAGAGAGAGAGAGAGAGAGAGAGAGAGAGAGAGAGAGAGAAAGCGAGAGAGAGAGAGAGAGAGAGAGAGAGATCCTAACTAGATTAACATGTTGTCTTGGATTAGATCACAATCTTTCATATTTCCTATCGTTTCTCTTGACAACTCTTATTATTTTCCAACTCTGACCTCTGCCGCTATAAGAGTATACGAGGGCTAGAAATCTTTCATTTCTTTAATTTCTTTACTTATTTTATAAGACGATAATGATTCAAAGGTTTTATTATCGTTACTAAATATTTCTTTCTTGATCACCACCCATTAGGTGCTACTACTCATCGTCTGAATTGTTCGAAACATAATAAACATGATTGAATTCGTAGAATTGTTCAAGTAATTAATTACTGCCAATTCCCTGTGGTCAAAATAATCCTTCGAATTCCACACTTTTCCTGTTTGTTTTCTCAAGAAGCATTTCCGTCACAGTATAGCTTCGGAAGTCGAGGTTATTCCAGTTATTCAATCCCCAGTAGCAATTTGTAAAACTGGTTTCAACCGAGAACAAATAAACGATTA
This sequence comes from Aphrophora alni, assembly GCA_963513935.1. NCBI lineage: Eukaryota > Metazoa > Arthropoda > Insecta > Hemiptera > Aphrophoridae > Aphrophora > Aphrophora alni. The sequence continues at coordinate 12,384,718 of OY740774.1, read as the reverse complement.
TTTTGAGGATGAGTAGAACCAAACCAACTATTTACAGATACATGTTTTATGTATGCAGGTGGTATTTTTGGAAGGGAGATAAGATTGAGTGTAAAAAATATAACGTCAAATGTGGAAAATATATGCGTACAACTAATCTCCGTCACATAGGCAACGCTTTGGGTGTTAATGAATATCTAATATACTTTTTAAGACTTAAGAGATTAAATTTTTTTATAGAAATTGTACAAAAATATTTTATTTATGCTTTGTGAATAACACGTAGAGCCGAAGAGTATTAACTAAGATATATAAAATGTAGGCCCTACTGCTCCCAGCTGCGGTGTTTGCAAGGATACATAGAAAACTCAAACAAACTCCTTACCTATTTATATCATTTGACCAGACTATGTATATATATATTTGGATTCCTGCGTATGAATTAATAACAAAATAATTGTAAAAATATTATAATTGACCACTGTTCAGTGTCAATTAAAGAACCAAAATCTGAAATGCCTTAATATTAAATCACAACTCTTGACTGTCTGGGCGTTATAATTTTATGAATAAAAAAGTAAATTAGCCATTCATTTATATAGTTGGAAAGCCTACGAAAAGCTGTAGTTTTTGTGAAATTTGAACAACTATAGGTGTAGTCGTTTGTTTGTAAAACAATTTTGACTTTTAACAAATATTTCAAAAATCACTTTTTTCAAGTTTGGGAGGATGTAAAATAATGCATATTCTCAGTTTTAAATCATCTTCCACATCCATATTTACACCACTTCTTTATTGAGTTCCCCTTAATTTTTTTTCATTGTGTTACCAGTTATAGTGCGCAGTCAAAGATTTTGGGCCGGAAATTTAGTTATCCAAACCACATAGTGAACTTCCAGAGATTGAGGAGTGGATCCAGAGAGGTGAGGTTCAGCCTCATCATGTTTATACCACTCCTTGGACCTTCTTCATTGAGTTCACCTAGATTGGTTTATTTAAATAGTTTATTATTTCCATTGTGTTGCCACGAATAGCATGCGGTCAAAGATATTATGCCCAGCAATTTAGTTATCCAAACCACATAGTGAACTTCCAGAGATTGAGGAGTGGATCCAGAGAGGTGAGGTTTAGCCTCATCATGTTTATACCACTCCTTGGACCTTCTTCATCGAGTTCACCTAGATTGGTTTATTTAAATAGTTTATTACTTCCATTGTATTAGCACAAATAGTATGTCCAGCATACTGATCATACACAGGTAAGGCTAAATTAAAACTATAGGTTACTTGCCGTCTAGATTTCATATTTAAAGGCTATGGACCAATTATCCGCCACTCAGCTATAGACATATAATGTTCCACCTTTCGGGTTGGTATGATTAGCATCCTACTCTTCTGAAGCATTACGTTGCTCATCCTGTAGCAGGGACGCCCTAACCTAACCTATCTCCTCACTATACACTCCTCTAGGAAGAACAGAAGAGGATATAGGGAGGTGAATCTTTACAGAGCAACTCTTTTGATACCTTCTTTACTGGTTGTAATTTCATATTTTAAAATTTTACTGCTGAAAGATATCTCATCTAGAAGTACAACTCGTCATATAATGAAATAAAAATGGAAACAATGAAAAACGCCGTTTAGTTTTTGCATAAATCGTCAAATAAGGTAAAAAACAAATCATTCCTTTCACCCTATACTAAAAAAGGAATGAACCCAGAAAATTTCAGTTCGCCTACATTTCCAGCATCGATGTAAAAATAAACAAACGATATTTTAGTTACGATCCATTTCTTTTGTCGTGCAAACTACAACTGAATAGACATAGTTGCCAGAGAGAAGAGGAGAACACCAAGGGACACAATCCATTTGATAGGCCACATCAGGCCTTGGTAAATGGTCACCTACCCTCAAGTGCCTATTAATGGGAAAAAAAAAAAAAAAAAAAAAAAAAGACATAGTTGCCAAACTTCCGAAAATACCTGAATACAACAATTGTCTTCTGCAAATTCACGTCGATCAGTTTCCCTCGTCTTAAAAAAAGGTTTAATTAGGTCAAAATTAACCAGACAACAGTATTTTATATCACCATAATAAACAAGAGAGAGACATACTACTGTAATCAAACAACGAAAGGAATTACAAGATCCCCTTTTTGTCGACCCGAAACTGAGCTAAATCAATTTAACTATGTTGTATAATGCAAGCGAAAAGCGATTTATTTTTGGCAGATGTAATAATTATTGCAGATTAAGTCGTAACTCGGACATTGCCCTTTTGGCAAGAGATACTGCACTAACACTCCCGCGCATTACGGTTGCATTCCCGACTTTCATGCTTCACACATGTGGTAGTCATCTAGTAATGTTACCTGTACCTTTTGATTGGTGTACTTTTCAATTTATTTCTTCCAAGAATGTACTGTTTGGTGTCGTAAATTATTTACTGGTATCTATGTAATGATCTGAACGTTTTTAGAGCAAACAGAGACTCAATTTAATTTTTATAGATTATCGTATGTGCTTGCTTGGCTTGCTTGTTAGAGATGATCTTACAATATAAACGGTACACAATTAATTGTTCTTATATAACCATATGAGCTTTATTTTTTCTCTCTTTTTCTCAATCTAAATCATGTTTTGTTTGTCTCAATGTAATAAAAGGAATGGAAAATAAAAATAAAAAAATAAATGTTAATTATCTGCTGTAATTATCATTTACTACACAAAAATATTAGGCATGAAGCGCAAATTAGGCTTCTAAATTTTACATTACAATCATGTGTAGTAATAATTGAAATAGGTGTGACGGTTTTATTCGATAAGTACCAAAGTTACAAGACAAAATTTAAAAAGTACCCCTAGGATTTTTGAGGTTAAAACTATAACGCCCTAACCAAACATAACCTAATCAAATGTTTCACTCGATAAGTACCAAAGTTACAAAACAAAATTTAAAAAGTACCCATAGGATTTTTGAGGTTAAAACTATAACGCCCTAACCAAACATAACCTAATCAAATGTTTCACTTGCTAAGTACCAAAGTTACAAGACAAAATTTAAAAAGTACCCATAGGATTTTTGAGGTTAAAACTATAACGCCCTAACCAAACATAACCTAATCAAATGTTTCACTCGATAAGTACCAAAGTTACAAGACAAAATTTAAAAAGTACCCCTAGGATTTTTGAGGTTAAAACTATAACGCCCTAACCTAACATAACCTAACCAAATTTTTCACATCACCTGCCACATTTCCAATATGGTAATCAGCTCTAAGTTGATTTCGATTTTGGATTAAACACATTATTTTAAGACTGTTTTATTCTTGGGTATTTTTCTATATTTGTAACCATTTCGGAGCTATAAGCGTTCAAAGTTATCTAAATACAAGGTTTAAAGCGTTTTCAGAGAACCCTTTTCCGTACCTAAAAGAGTTGAACCGAATTTAAAATTGAAACATGTAATGTATACAAAAAAGACAAAAATTAATTATTTCTCTGGATAAAAATAATGTTGGCAATACACTTTATAAATATCAGGTAGTTAATTGATACTCTTTATTCCTTAAAACATCTGTTATGCAAATTTTACAGTGAAAAACAGTTTCGAAAAATTAGCCTATGTTGACCTTTTTCTAAGAGTCAATTTTAAAGACTTCCTTTTATTGAACTTTTCTAGTTCTGGAACACCAACTGGCTTACACCAGTTTGTAATTATTACTGGAGGTATTAGACCTTGAATAAAATATTATAGTCGAAACAAATTCATTAAGAATAATAACATTTGTAATCTTAATAATACATTTTGTCCTTAATTCACAAGGTGTAATAATAAAGAGCTGGTGTAAGCCGGTGGATGTTTTAGAAAATTATAATTTTTGTTTTCTATTGATTCCTCAACCTACAGAACAAATCATTTTTTACACTAAGGGCGTGTTTATGGTTGGAGCGAAGTACGTTTAGCCTTTATTAAGTTTTTAAAAAATCTAAAATGGCGTCCAATGTTAACTTTTACTTTCTTACTTACAAACACCGAATTGACATTTTTGGTGGCGAATAATTTGATGGAATATTTGGGGGGGGGGACTTTACGACGTTTCGACTACTTTTCTAAGAGAGTTTGATTCTATGAAGTTTATAATACAACCTCCATTTTTTTTAAGTGAAATTTGATAACACTTCTTGTAACTTAGTGTTTCAATTTTTAGTTTTCCGTTTATGGATAGATTTTTTTCTTGACGAAGAATCAACACCTGGATAGTATTAAAAAAAATGTAACCGCTTTGTATTGGTTTTCAAAACAACACTACTTATTTTGACATTATTCACTAAGTACATATAACTGCAGACTAACAGCTGTTTGAACAATTCAAACAAACAACAGCTGAGATAATCTAAACATTGCATCACTAACACAAAAAGTATTTCAATACAAAATTCAAATGGGTTCATTTAAACCCGACCATTTCGTTTTTCACAACTGAGAATCTGAAATAAATACTTGGTGTTTTGGGAACATAACTACAAAATTTCATCTTTTTGGGGTTTATTTACGTTCAACATTATCATTTAAAAATAAATTGTTGGGCGCCATCCTGGTACTTACCCAGCTCATCATACAATGTAATCCTCTAAATGTAACACTCAAAAGTTGGCTTCTTGTAGGAAATTTTAAATTGTTTTGGTAGATCAAAGAATTTTATCCAGTAGGGTAAGTTTGTTTAAAACAGTTGTTACACAGGTTTTCTTTGTAAATGTGTATATCACTACTTTTTTATACTTTAGTTAGGCCCTAACAGGCCTCGTATGTGTGTACTCATTTCGCTTCGCCCAGTGGTTTTTGTCAAACCGAAGACAGTCATTGGATCAAAGTTGAAGCTCAAAACTTAATAATTTCCACACATTATTTAATTTTTTTACACATATATAGGACATCTATAATAATCAAATTCGGCATCAAATTTAATTTGACGATTCCAGCTGTCCTATAACTGTCTCAAAAGATTAAATAATTGTTGTAAAATGTATAAAATTTACCTAAAATCAAAAATTTTGCTCTATCAGAGGTAATTTCGATGGATAAATTTAAAAAACTAATTTTTAGAAAAACTACAAAAATTTCAGTTAATAATACAAAAATATGAATAACACTTCATTAAAATTTATACCTAAATAACAATTTTATTTATTTATTCAATTGTTGTTCCATTAGCCTGAAAAGTAGCCTACAAGAACATAGCCATGCAAGACCGGACAAGAAATTCCAAATTCGTTTATTTTTCATACAATTTTATAAACAAAAAAGCTGTAGATTTGTCATAAAAATTTACCAAAAACGTTGTTCTTATAAATTTTCTCTAAGCAACTAATTTTAGAGTTATTTCAATTTAAACATTTTGAATGACCACCATTTTGAAACCAGTAGGGTTAAATTAACGAAACTTACCACACTAACTGAAACTAGTAATAGCTACAATGCACCCAAATTTGGTTTAATTTTGGTGAACCATTTTTTTAATTACTTTTTTTTTAAAAAAACCCATACGTACAGAGAGACGGACAACGAAACGAGATAGTCTCCTAGTCAATTAATTTTTTGGGTTCTTTTTACCCTCTTAGTTTGTATAAAAAAGTCCAGAAACACCCTGTATAGAGGGAAAACTACGGTATTTAATATTTTATTTTAGACCACTGAATTAAGATTTTTACTGGACAAAAATCCTCAAGACATGAAATTTGGTGGAAATATTTTCATATATATATATAGTATACTTGTCTAAATCCAAAAATACACATCTATACGTATGGATTAGTCAGTAATGCATATAAATGTGCAAAATGTGTAAATACACGTTTTGTAGTTGTAGTGTATATGTAGCCTATATGTGTGCATAGATATATACATGCAAAAATTTATATCCAAATACTTGTAATTACTATGTTCAAACACTTACATACCCATATTTAGCGCTTTTTACTATACAAAATCAGTCTAAACTCAAAAAAATGCAAGTTTTTTTCGTAAAAAAAAAGCGCTCATATCTCGGCGCCAGTACTTCTGACAAAAAATTGCTAAGACCCATTTTGATGGGAAATTTAGTCAGCTACATCTTTTATATTAAACAGTTTTTGATATCTTGCTTAATTAACTTTAATGTAATAGCAGATATTTCTTGTTCAAACTCCATATTCAAGGATAAAATAAAGCAAAAGCTTAAAGTTTCAAAATATTTTAATAATATAAATGAGCTACAATTGTTTCGCCTTGCGGCATCATCGGACAACATTTTTTGACAGTTGCCCGATGATGCCGCAAGGCGAAACAATTGTAGCTCATTTATATTATTAAAATATTTTGAAACTTTGAGCTTTTGCTTTATTTTATTCTTGCTTAATTTTTGATATATTTACAAAAAATCGTTTCCCCACCTTTTAACCCCCTAGGGGAGCCCAGCAATGAGCTGGAGTGTCCGATTTCCCCCCCCCCCATTAAAGCAACCCCAAAACTTAACTTTCCATCAAATTTCGTGTCTGGATGATTTTTGTCCAGATTTTCACAACAGCTGCTTTTATTCAGTGGTCTATAATGTTTTTTTTTAAGTTTATTTTGATACACTGAACCCATTCCAATCATGTACACGAATGACTCACTCACACTGTATACAGTGAACTAAAATTTAGTTAAGTTGGCACTTTTGCCTATCACGTGATAGGATGAAATTTCAAGGCATTTCCTTGTTGGCAATCAGCTGTTCACTAGGCCTATACGGTGAAGTAGTTTCATTTCATTTATCGATATTTTTCAGTCTAATGGAAAGATAACCTACATTAGTGCAATTATTTAACGAGGAAGTACTTGGGGATAGAGAGGCCTAAGTTTGGGTCACTGTACCATTGTGCTTTTCAGTTTCCTTGAGTACTAAGCCGATAAACTGATGTTCATCAAATTTGTGTTAAATGATGGACTTAGCCCGGGTAGATATAAAATTTCAAAATTACGAAAACATTTTGTTTGTAAAGCAAGATACAGCTTGACTCTACAAAATTCCTTTATCCAAAATCTTTACACCAGTACAGAACATAAATATTGCGCAGTCCTACACAGTACTTATATTATATTCAATCATATTTGATTCACAGAATTTTACTTTATAATTATGTGCTAAGTAAACTATTATTTCCATACAAAAGCTCTTTCAGTGACGCTCAACATTATGAACGCCTCACAATTATTTAAACCATTTTGTAACATGTCCGTCTATTTACTATCTTAAAAATAGAAGAACCCATTAATATTTCAATTTAGATGGTAGTTCGGCCTTTAAAATTAACCTCTAAAGATCTAGCTTTGGTAGGTTAAATCATAGAGGTAAAGCCATAGGTGCTATCTATGTGAGTTCGGGAGTGACAATCGCAAGGAAACTAGCTGGATATTCATCTTTTTTCATGTAGTCTTGGATTAGATCCCTTTCCCTTTCAGGTTACTCTTAACCAACTATTCGAGGGCTAGGGGTTTTCATTTTATATTCTTGTCTTCCTTTTAAATGACAGAGAGCTATAAATGACAGAGAGGTTTTTCGACTTTAAACGACATGTAAAAATTAAAAACCTGAATTCTTATTTGCTAAGAGGGCAGTTTAGGGCTGTGATTACATCTGGAGATCTACTTTGGTAAGGGGAGAGTTTAGGGCTGTAATTATAACCAGAGATCTACTCACCTAAGAGGACAGTTTAGGGGTGTCATTATAACCAGAGATCCACTCTCCTAAGAGGACAGTTTAGGACTGTAATTATAACTAGAGATATACTCTCCTAAGAGGACAGTTTAGGGGTGTCATTATAACCAGAGATCTACTCTCCTAAGAGGGCAGTTTAGGGCTGTAATTATAACTAGAGATCTACTCTCCTAAGAGAACAGTTTATGGGTGTCCTTATAACCATAGATCTACTCTCCTAAGAGGCCAGTTTAGGGGTGTCATTATAACCAGAGATCTACTCTTCTAAAAGGACAGTTTAGGGGTGTCATTATAACCAGAGATCTACTCTCCTAAGAGGACAGTTTAGGGGTGTCATTATAACCAGAGATCTACTCTCCTAAGAGGACAGTTTAGGGTGTCATTATAACCAGAGATCTACTCTCCTAAGAGGACAGTTTAGGGCTGTAATTATAACTAGAGATCTACTCTCCTAGGAGGACAGTTTAGGGCTGTAATTATAACTAGAGATCTACTCTCCTAAGAGGACAGTTTAGGGGTGTCATTATAACCAGAGATCTACTCTCCTAAGAGGACAGTTTAGGGGTGTCATTATAACCAGAGATATACTCTCCTAAGAGGACAGTTTAGGGGTGTCATTGTAACCAGAGATCTACTCTCCTAAGAGGACAGTTTAGAGCTGTAATTATAACTAGAGATCTACTCTCCTAAGAGGACAGTTTAGGGGTGTCATTATAACTAGAGATCTACTCTCCTAAGAGGACAGTTTAGGGGTGTCATTACAACCGGAGATAACTATTTAGTGCTGTATATACAGTACAACCGGAAATCTACTTAGATAAGAGGACAATTTAGGGCTATAAAAACAACCGGAGATTTACTTGGCTAAGAGGACTATAATTAATTATAACAGTAGATCTATTATACTATGAGGACAGTTTATGGCTGTAAAAATAACTGAAGATCTACTTTGCTACGGTGCTGTAATTATAACAGGAGATCTACTTTTCTAAGAGGACAATTTAGGGTTGCAATAATAACTGGAAATCTACTTTTCTGAGGGGAGTTTAGGGCTATAATTATAACCAGAGAGCTACTTTACTAAGAGGACAGTTTAGGGCGATAATTATAACAGGAGATTTACTTTGCTAAGAGGACAATTTAGGGCTGTAATTATTACCAGAGATCTTCTTCGCTAAAAGGGCAGTTTAGGGCTGTAATTATAACTGGAGATCTACTTTGCTAAGAGGACAGTTTAGGGCTGTAATTATAACCAGAGTTCTACTTTACTAAGAGGACAGATTAGGACGATAATTATAACAGGAGATTTACTTTGCTAAGAGAAAAGTTTAGGGCTGTAATTATAACCAAAGATTTATTTACTAAGAGGACAGTTTAGGGCGATAATAATAACCAGAGATCTACTTTGCTAAGAGGACAGTTTAGGGCTGTAATTATAACCAAAGACCTATTTACTAAGAGGACAGTTTAGGGCGATTATTATAACAGGAGATTTACTTTGCTAAGAGGACAGTTTAGGGCTGTAATTATAACCAGAGTTCTACTTTACTAAGAGGACAGTTTAGGACTATAATTATAACCAGAGATCTACTTTGCTAAGAGGACAGTTTAGGGCTGTAATTATAACCAAAGATCTATTTACTAAGAGGACAGTTTAGGACGATAATTATAACAGGAGATTTACTTTGCTAAGAGAAAAGTTTAGTTCTGTAATTATAACTAGAGATCTACTTTACTAAGAGGACAGTTTAGGACGATAATTATAACAGAAGATTTACTTTGCTAAGAGAATAGTTTAGGGCTGTAAATATAACCAAAGATCTATTTACTAAGAGGACAGTTTAGGACGATAATTATAACAGGAGATTTACTTTGCTAAGAGAATAGTTTAGGGCTGTAATTATAACCAAAGATCTATTTACTAAGAGGACAGTTTAGGGCTATAATTATAACCAGAGTTCTACTTTGCTAAGAGGACAGTTTAGGACGATAATTATAACAGGAGATTTACTTTGCTAAGAGAAAAGTTTAGGGCTGTAATTATAACCAGAGTTCTACTTTGCTAAGAGGACAGTTTAGGACGATAATTATAACAGGAGATTTACTTTGCTAAGAGAAAAGTTTAGGGCTGCAATTATAACCAGAGTTCTACTTTGCTAAGAGGACAGTTTAGGGCTGTAATTATAACTAGAGATCTACTTTACTAAGAGGACAGTTTAGGACGATAATTATAACAGAAGATTTACTTTGCTAAGAGGACAATTTAGGGCTGTAATTATAACCAGAAATCTACTTTGCTAAGAGGACAGTTTAGGACGATAATTATAACAGAAGATTTACTTTGCTAAGAGGACAATTTAGGGCTGTAATTATAACCAGAAATCTACTTTGCTAAGAGGACAGTTTAGGACGATAATTATAACAGAAGATTTACTTTGCTAAGAGGACAATTTAGGGCTGTAATTATAACCAGAAATCTACTTTACTAAGAGGACAGTTTAGGACGATAATTATAACAGAAGATTTACTTTGCTAAGAGAAAAGTTTAGGGCTGTAATTATAACTAGAGATCTACTTTACTAAGAGGACAGTTTAGGACGATAATTATAACAGAAGATTTACTTTGCTAAGAGGACTATTTGGGGCTGTAATTATAACCAGAAATCTACTTTACTAAGAGGACAGTTTAGGACGATAATTATAACAGAAGATTTACTTTGCTAAGAGGACTATTTGGGGCTGTAATTATAACCAGAAATCTACTTTACTAAGAGGACAGTTTAGGACGATAATTATAACAGAAGATTTACTTTGCTAAGAGGACTATTTGGGGCTGTAATTATAACCAGAAATCTACTTTACTAAGAGGACAGTTTAGGACGATAATTATAACAGAAGATTTACTTTGCTAAGAGGACTATTTGGGGCTGTAATTATAACCAGAAATCTACTTTACTAAGAGGACAGTTTAGGACGATAATTATAACAGAAGATTTACTTTGCTAAGAGGACTATTTGGGGCTGTAATTATAACCAGAAATCTACTTTACTAAGAGGACAGTTTAGGACGATAATTATAACAGAAGATTTACTTTGCTAAGAGGACTATTTGGGGCTGTAATTATAACCAGAAATCTAATTTACTAAGAGGACAGTTTAGGACGATAATTATAACAGAAGATTTACTTTGCTAAGAGGACTATTTGGGGCTGTAATTATAACCAGAAATCTACTTTGCTAAGAGGACAGTTTAGGACGATAATTATAACAGAAGATTTACTTTGCTAAGAGGACTATTTGGGGCTGTAATTATAACCAGAAATCTACCTTACTAAGAGGACAGTTTAGGACGATAATTATAACAGAAGATTTACTTTGCTAAGAGGACTATTTGGGGCTGTAATTATAACCAGAAATCTACTTTGCTAAGAGGACGGTCTAGGGCTATAACTATAACAGAACATCTACTTTGCTAAGAGATAGGGGTGTAATAAAACTTTGTTGGCACTTGAAAACATGTTTCTGGATACTGTTTGAAAAATTATGTCTTCGCTGAAACATGATTGTAAACCTATGTTTTGCTCTTTTATAAAGTATTAATGTGTTGCCTTGGACTGTTTAATATATAATATAGTTTTTGCGTCCAAACTTGCCACTTCAGAGCCGAAGAGGAAGAGGACGTGGAAGTTTATCGTGATTGGTATTTCCCGGTGTGGAGGGACCTAGCTGGATATACACCTTTTTTCATGTAGTCTTGGGTTACCTCACTCTCTTTCATCTTTTTTCCTATCAGGTCTCTCTTGGCTAACTCTTGTTTTTCCTACCATGATGCCATTGGTTGGATTCGAGATGTAGGGGTTTTACTTTAAGTTTAAACAACAAGGACAAAATTTCGTATATTTTTCTCACGCAATTCGTGCTTAGTTTAATTTGTACATTTGGTTAGATTGACTTATGTTTCCAGGAGGGCAGAGGTTATACAATAGCTGATAGCGGAGTAATTAGAATATCGTAACCATTTATCAGTAGTAGTAGAGTGACGCAACTTTGAGTCGAAGTGAAATCATCCCGAAATGACATGTTCCTGTTTACAATAAATTGCAAATAATTATAGTTCCGATGTTAAAGGTCAATGACATGGCGGCCAATCTGATATTGATAATCTACTGATAACGAGTTATCTCATTGTGTCCAACATATTTGTGTTAAAATAATCTATATACAAATATTGAATATTGGTTGTAGAGGAGCATACAGTTGTAATTTAGTCTTAAAAGAATAAAACAAGGTGACGAAATCAGATTTCCCAAATAATTTTTACTTGTTTAAAAATAAAACCCTTTCGGTCATCATCACCGTTTATTTTTTTAAAAAAGGAGAAAACAGCATGAATGACCTCCTAGCTCTCGAGTACTCTAATAGCCAAGGGCGTACCCAGAATAAAAAATAGGGGGGGCAAGCCATGGTCATTCAATATACAATTGATTATTAAAATAGTTATTTCAAGAATTGTATTAAATTCCAGCAACGAAATGTATAATAAAGATTTATTTTTTTGCTTCCAGGGGGGCAGCTGCCCCCCTGCCCCTCGCTGGGTACGCCCATGCTAATAGCATCAAGGTCGGAAAAGAATAGTTGGTCAAGGAAAAGATGAAACAAAAATAATTTCGAAAAGGAAAAATTGAAGTGTACATTTTTTGGAAGACAAATATTTAAAACGCAGTTTAAATCCATCTAAAATCTCCTGCGTAATGTTAAGGAAGAAAACGTCCAGAATTTTGTACAAATGTAGACTTTGCCCCTTAAATTACTTCAAGTACAGTCGTGACAAATTACGCTGGTGAACGTTAATTTTCTGCAATTAAACGTATCTTTCAAATTCAACATTAAATTAAATGTTCTAGCCATTGTGGCGACAACCTATCTAACCTAAACTGAAATGTTGGATTTTTCAAGAAATTATTGAAAATCAAGCTGCGCAGAAAAATTATCACAATCTAAATTAAACAATGCACAAACGTTCTCTTAATTATTCATTATTTTGAGTTAAAAGGCGGTTCCCTTATAATTCCCACATAGATTGCAATATCTCAGCTTCTTAGTTGGCGTAGAAAGACACATTAATGGAAACCTCTTGATTTGGGCTGTCTATAGGGTGTCTCGAAATTCAGATGTTCCATATACAGGGTGTTCCGGAATTTTTAGTTAAAAGGCGGTTGGTCAAAATTCCCGCATAGATTGCAATATCTCAGCTTCTTAGTTGGCTTAGAAAGACACATTAATGGAAATCTCTTGATTTGGGCTGTCTATAGGGTGTCTCGAAATTCAGATGTTCCATATACAGGGTGGTCCGGGAAAATATATAACGTTTTTGTTCCCCACTTTTTTTTAATGTAATCAATGTTTTCCCCTAAGTTACTCCTTAAAAGTCGTTTTATTTTGAGAAAACTAAATCTTTTGGGATTTTCTTAGATACTAAGTTATGAGGAATCAAATTTCCATATACAGGTACCATATACAGAGTGTTCCGAAAAAATATAGATTGTATTTTTCTCTGCAGCCCCCCCCCCCCAAGTCAATTTATTTTTGTAAAACAGAATATTTTTATTTTACTTACATATTAAATGTTTAAAATATCCACCAAAAGCTACAGACAAATGAGTATAAAATGCATGTATAACAACACTTTTAATTCCGTCACTAATTTGCCGTATTGCTTTGAAATTTGATTCGGAATAACTTAATATCTAAGTAAAATAATAATATTTTGTTTTTATCGAAATAAATGAATTTTTTAGAAGTAACTGTGGAAAAGGAGAGGGGATTATTGATATGATTACATTTGAAAAAGAAGGGAACAAATACGTTATATATTTTTCCGGAACACCTGAGTTTCGGTACTTCCTGTAGATAGCCCCAATCAAGAGCTTTCCATTGATGTGTCTATAACCTTCCTAGAGCAACTGGAAGTGGAGATATTGCAACGTATGTAGGACTTTTCCCCAACCTATATAGCGATATATAGTATTAATGACAAGGTTAAAAACTTAGTTACGAAGATTTAATTGTTTTATTGGGGGGGGGGGCAAATCGTAAATGCACCATACGTATGAACACTTTATACGAGCAATTTTATTTTATTCCCCAAATTAATATAAACACAATTTACCACAATAAACACAACGTAATAATTTTCAGTTTGAAGAATTGGCATTGTCTGTTATAGTTCAGTTCTATGAAGGTTTGTGTATATAGAGAAGTATAGAATATATAAAAAATCTTTAAAATGGCTGAAAATAAAAAGTTCATTTTTAGTATATGTTTCTAAGACAACATTTACTTCCAGTTTTGATTGTTTTAAATTTTTGCAGCCATCTTGGATCCGCCATTTTGAAACTGTTGCGCTTTTCAAAATAGGAATAAGGTCATGTGACACATGTTTTTAGATTGTTTTTTTATTCCGAGTTCAATGGTGGAATCTGTTTTTTTAATATCTCGTTCCCTTAAAAAGTTATCACCTAATACAATCTTTAAACATAATGCTATATTTTTGAACTTATTATTTTCAAAGATGTTCAAAATGTTCCCCTAGTGTTATTTGACACCAACTAATTTACAAATTGTCTGATCAGTAATAATAAGTTCTGTTCGTTTTCTATTTTGTAGTTCATTTAGGTTGAATTCGATTATAAATTCTTACAAAAAAAAAAGGTATTTGTTAAGTCACTTTAAAAGTAGGTTAAATACAAAATAAAATTTGAAGAGGTATAAAAAAACTACTAATTTAAAAATGTTCAAAGTACTCTCCATCACATTGTATACAATAAGATATCTTCGATACTATGGACCACTACCAAGATACAAAATTTTTAGGTTTTAAGCAATAACTGTTATCTTGTAAGTTACAGAAAAAATATAAAAAACTGTTTCGTTTGTCATTAAAAAAGGAATTGTTTTGCTCCTTGAAAATATTTTGTAAAGTTAGCAGTTTTCGAGATTTTGACAGTTAAAATTTTAAACTGCCGCCATTTTGAAAATAGATGAAAGGACGATTTGATTTTTTGTACATGGGTAAAAGATATTATACCGAATATGTATACAAAATTTGAATTCAATATATTTCCTACACCCAAAAATATTAGGTATTTTGTACAAATAAACAAAATGGCGGATAACTGGAAACGAAGCATTTCCGAAGCTATGTTTATACAATTTTTTTTCTTTATTTTCACGAGTAGAACACGTCCTGAACGTTCTTCCTGAATCACCCTGTATATACAGCTTCGAGGAGCACAAATGTCGATACAGCGACACGAGCGAAGCGACACGAGCGAAGCGAGTGTTAAATTTTAAATATCTACTAGGTCTATTGAGGTCTACCCGACGTCAATAAAGTAGTGCTATACACAATTTACAAAGTTCAGAAACCCTGTGTAAGTTTTAAACAATCTTTACCAATACAATTTAACATTTTCTACAAAACCTAAGAAATCAACATTTGGGTATTACTTTTATAGGAATCAGTGTGTATTACATTGTCTGAACAGGCTGCGTAAGTACAGTACTATAATGGTACAGTTATGTAATAATTAAATTATTGTAATGATGCAACGCCCATATCATGTTTTCGAGATTTTGATCCTTACAAAGTTGCATCACTTTTTGACTAATGTGATTCCGTTTGTAATTGGTAATTGTTAAGCATATCTATTGAATTAATGATGCAATCGATACAAATTTTAAATTATCATCAAATTTTTTTTTAGGCAAAAACCTCTGTCATCTATGTTATAAAAGAGGAAATAAAGAATAAAATAAAAGTCCCCTAGCTTTCAAATATACCGTAACGTCAGAGTCGGGAAAGAACAACAGTTGGTCAAGAAAGACGCAATAGGAAACATGAAAGAGAGGGATCTTACCCAAGACTACATGAAAAAAGGTGTGTAGATCTAGGTAACGTCCTTCGGGATTGCTATAGGTGACTCTGAGGGTGTATCTTCATTTCCATGGATTTTGATGAAAATTCCTTAAAGTGTAGGGGTAAAAAGGGAACGTATAAAATTTGTACATTTATCCTTTTAAGTATTTTCCTTCATTCGTATGTTTAAGATCTAATATACAGTTTGGCAAGGAATTAGGGCCTAATTCAGAGAGTACAGGGTAGTCTCTCACATTCACATGTTTACAGAGTGTTATTTTATCGTAGGCACTATGGTATATAGTAACTATTTATTCTATTTAGACTTTCTTTGCTTTTTAAAACCTGTTTTGAAAATTTTGAAAATGGGAGCTAACTTTATTATTCCTTATAGAAACCCCAACTATCGTGTTTCCCAATTTTATAGATTTTAATACGCTTTTATATTTTTCTATAAACCTACTCATTTAAGAGTTGTAGGCTCTTGAATTTTCTAAAATTTTAATTTCAACATGTTAGCCCACGGATTGGATAATTTTATCAATTATAAAACTAGGTACAATACCTGTTTTTTGTCTTATTCCAATCCAGATATCACTTGGTGATTACCGCGGTTTCGAGTAACCTACGTACCCATCTTCAGATCACAGAAATTACACAAATCCCATCATTATGTGGTCGTCAAATATGTTATAAGATACACAAAATAAAAGTCACAAAAACAAAAAACACGCATAACGAAATACACTTAAAACGCTTTTTAAAAAACGTTTGAAATATTGATTAGGCCTAACCTAATTAGGCCGAAACCGCGGAAATCACCAAGTGATTTCTGGATTGGAATAAGACAAAAAGCAGGTATTGTACCTAGTTTTATAATTGATAAAATTTTAAGTTTGGTTAATTTTTTTTAGGTGATTTTTCATACTTTCCATTATTATATCAAGTTAAAAATTTAATTACTAGGAAGCGTAAATACTAATGCAGGATTAAAATTAAAATAATTTATTTGTGGGACAGCTGACTAATTTAATTCCGACTTATGCCAATGACTACATAAATACTATAAGACACGACATGGCCATGTTAAATATTCTACGCTTATTCTTGAGTTGACCAATACTCGCTAGGTGGCGTAGATGTGACCAATCTGAAGTTGATGTGACTGGCGCTAGGTGGCTCTACGGTCAAATGGCTCTACGGGTAAGAGAAAACGCACTGATGCCACATATGGGACCAGAGATGCGAGGGAAGGTCGAGAATCGCTTATCTCAGCGCATGAACTGACAACACTGACTATGCTGACGGAAGTAAGTGAGAAGGTTTGTGAGAGAGAGGTCAACAGTTGTACAGTCTCAACCAAGTGGGATGCGTGCAGTCAAGCACCTGCTGCTAGCGCTTTCTGATAGCTGTGTGTCAAACTTGTGACGAACAGCACCCGTAAAGCGTAGACTATTTCCCTATCCTATGTCGTGTCTTATAGTATTTATGTAGTCATTGCTTATGCTTACAACTAGATTTGTTTTCCATTTACCGAGGCCAGTGTTGACTTATAAAATGAAAAATTCATTCCACCTTCTTGTTATATGTGTATTCTCCAGTTATATATCTATCATTATCATTCTCCATTATACCGCTGGACACCACCCACTCCGGATCCTCAACAAGCTCCATGTCCTGGAAAAGCACACTGGTGGCAGCAAACAAATTCCTCAGCCCAGAGAAACTCCCCTTTGTGGATGTCCAATCTTCTTCGGTTTCATCATATGCTCTGAAATTAGTTCACAATTGGTTTGTTACCGGAAAATCCAGCATAAGGTGTAATGCCGCCTGATCTTCTCCACAGTCGTACTTTGGATTCTCTATGTCTATGAGGTGGAAACTGTGGAGTTTCCAGGTCCCGCGCTGAAGACAATATGCTCTCGAAGACCCCTCTATAAATAATGGTGGGGTTACGGTAAAGGAGACCCCAATCCCTCTCTATCAGTCTCCTGTTCTTGTGGAATAACCTCCTGGGTTACAACTACAGTAGGGTAGTTTTTATGTCTTCCACAAATTATTTTAACTTTTATCCTGCATTGGTATTTACACTTCCTGCTCTATGCATAATGAAATTTCTAACTTCAACAATGAGAAGTACAGATAGTCGCCTCTTAAAAGTGCATCAAACTTTATTTCTGAACAAATTCAAGCGCCTTAACTCCTAAAAGAGTGGATTTTTATTTTCATCTAAAGTTTTTCAAAGAGTAGTTACGAGATACCAACAATCACTACGATAAAAGCTCATTCTTTATACAGGGTGTTTCTGTAATGAGTGCTAATAATTCAGGGGGTAGTAACAAAAAGTTCCTATAAAGCTATCTCCGTTAACGATCTTTTAACATCTATCCGCCATTTAGTTTTTACTAAATAATTTATATCTCTACAACAGCTTAACTGTTTGAGTTGAAATTTTACACAGTAGTCTTAAATATAAGTACCTAGCTTGAAAAAAAAATCAACTTGTTCCAATGATCCGTTTCAAATGATGGCTATTTAAATATTCCAAACTCATTTCAAGTTATTTTCTTTAAAATTTTAAATAGCCGCCATCGGAATCGGGTGTTTATTACACTAAGTAGCATGCAACATTTTAACTCTATATCAATTAACATTAAAAAGAAATGATTTTTTGGTTAAAAACACAAAATGGCTGCTAGATTGAAAACTAACCATTTTAGGAAATAAACATATTAACTTTTTCATTTGTTTTATGTGAGGAATACGTTCCTGAATTAATGAAGTTTTTTTACACGCTGTACAAAATTTTGGTTGTTTTTATGAGCTCATTTCACTTTCCCTCACTCACCATAATATTATGTTATTGACATATCTATGAGTTTTTTCAGAAATATTGTTTATGAGGTTTCCCAATCGCCAAAATACAGTTTATTTTTAATGATGTCCTTCTTGGTGGTACTTTACAAATCAACGAGCAAACCAATTTTGGTCAATATTTTGTATTTAAGGATTTTTGGATTTATCTATTTTTATCATTTTTTTTAATAACTCAAAATTAGGGAGTAGTGCAAAAAAAACTTCAACGATTTTGATCAAATCTGATAGAGTCGTAACTTGCATATCTTCTCCACATGATCTTTCCAGATCAAAACACGTCAATAACTATACCCAGAAACTCAGTTAATTTTACAACATTCAACGATTTTGATCAAATCTGATAGAGTCGTAACTTGCATATCTTCTCCACATGATCTTTCCAGATCAAAACACGTCAATAACTATACCCAGAAACTCAGTTAATTTTACAACATTCAACGATTTTGATCAAATCTGATAGAGTCGTAACTTGCATATCTTCTCCACATCATCTTTCCAGATCAAAACACGTCAATAACTATACCCAGAAACTCAGTTAATTTTACAACATCCAACGATTTTGATCAAATCTGATAGAGTCGAAACTTGCATATCTTCTCCACATGATCTTTCCAGATCAAAACACGTCAATAACTATACCCAGAAACTCAGTTAATTTTACAACATCCAACGATTTTGATCAAATCTGATAGAGTCGTAACTTGCATATCTTCTCCACATGATCTTTCCAGATCAAAACACGTCAATAACTATACCCAGAAACTCAGTTAATTTTACAACATCCAACGATTTTGATCAAATCTGATAGAGTCGAAACTTGCATATCTTCTCCACATGATCTTTCCAGATCAAAACACGTCAATAACTATACCCAGAAACTCAGTTAATTTTACAACATTCAACGATTTTGATCAAATCTGATAGAGTCGTAACTTGCATTACTTCTCCACATGATCTTTCCAGATCAAAACACGTCAATAACTATACCCAGAAACTCAGTTAATTTTACAACATTCAACGATTTTGATCAAATCTGATAGAGTCGAAACTTGCATTACTTCTCCACATGATCTTTCCAGATCAAAACACGTCAATAACTATACCCAGAAACTCAGTTAATTTTACAACATTCAACGATTTTGATCAAATCTGATAGAGTCGTAACTTGCATATCTTCTCCACATGATCTTTCCAGATCAAAACACGTCAATAACTATACCCAGAAACTCAGTTAATTTTACAACATTCAACGATTTTGATCAAATCCAATAGAGTCGTAACTTGCATATCTTCTCCACATGATCTTTCCAGATCAAAACACGTCAATAACTATACCCAGAAACTCAGTTAATTTTACAACATTCAATCTTTCTCTTCCAAGAAACCCTCAGGAGTTTTATTAACGGTGAATACAGACTTGTCAATCCCGAGTTCCTAGCTAGTTCTACAAATTTGTATATAGTCTTGAGTTGGGTCATTCATCCATCCTATTAGGTTACGTCATAACGGATAGAATCTAAAGTTTTCGAACATCTATATTTATATGAACTTTTTCTTACTTTTTACCAGTTGAATAGGTCCTGAAAGTGTCTCCTGATGATGACGCATTTATCATGAAACGTCTTGTTACAAATAAAGTCTTTATTGAAGAAAATTATGATTCAATTTTCAGCAAGTATTGCTTGTTTCAAGTGAAATTACTTTTCAATTAAATTATTGTGTTCTCGATATTTTGATCGTTACAAAGTTGCATCATTGTTTGACAAATGTGAATCTGATTGTGATATTGTCAAACATATCTATAGAATGAATGATGCAATCGGCACAAATTTTATATTATCATTTCATTTCAGTTTCTAAGGAATGATTAAATTGTTCAATATTAAGGGTTCGGTATGAAAATAGCGTGAAAATGAAACATTATTGTCATGAATTATATAAAAAACGAGTAATGTAAACAACTCAAAAGAGTAAAGTTGAAGGATGTTCCACCGATTTTGATGAAAATCGCTGAAGAGGGGTAAAAAATGTAAATTATCACCATTTATTGAATTAGGAGCTACTTGATCTCAATTAGGAATTTTTGGAATTTTTTCATGACAGCGACAGCTGCTCTCTACACTCATTAATTCTATTCCATGCGCCCCACATTTTTCGTTTTAAATTTTACAAATAATTTCATAGCTGAAACTAAATATAGTATACCTATATAAACATATATACATATACCTGGTATTCCCGTTTTGTTTGACGTGCTCACATGTGAGTAAAATAATTTCACCTGAAGATGAGAACCTGTTCTCGAAACGCGTAGTGTAAACTACAACAAAAGTTGCATGACGGGAATACCAGGTATATGTATATATGTTTCTATAGGTATACTATATTTAGTTTCAACTATATTGCAGCTGGAGACATAAACAATGAATTTCATAGCTATTAAAAATTCAGTATCACAAATTTACAGGTTAATCTGTACTGGATTGGGAATCTGTATGGGGTTATAAATCTGTATGGAGGTACAAAAACTTTAATTTAAATACAGTAATTATTTTCTGATTTTTAGTCTTTTAAAGTTTTCCAATCGATTTTAAACATCTTAATAAAATTAACAAATCTCCAAAAACCACAATTTTGGTGCCACCGAATGGTTAATTTCCCTTCTTTTTCAGTTGTCGCAATCTAGAATCGATACAAAACATTTCTAATGAAACCATGGAAATCTCATCGATATCCTTCCATTGATTTCGTAAGACCTTCAAATATCAGTGAGTGGTCTCAAATTTCCTACCATTTTTCCATCCTTCTCTACTGGTAATTTAAATCATGTGTGCAGCGTTGTTCCATCAAATCGTCCCGCTACATCGTCAATGTGTCAACTTTAACTGTCATCGAAGCGATTGACGGACAGACAAGAGAGTTCATATTCCATTGTCATCCAGTTCTGAGCTATGTATAGAGTTTCAAGTCTCTAGCTCATCGGGAAGTTAGTTTAAAATCGAGTTGCTATAATACTTTTTTCATTTTAGATCATTTTTAAGGTCCGTAGGTAAAACTAAAGTCCCTAATAACTTCACTCGAGTGTCTGTCTATCTGTCTATCTCTAAGTTGCAACCAGTCTACACAGACAAGACGATAAATCCTATATATTTATAACTTTGGATTTATATTCTGTATTCTCCCACATGTAGGAAAAATACTTGGGGTAGTTAATGGGCAAAAACTATCTTGATGAAAAATTTTATTAAGAGGGTACTAAGTAAAACTATAATTTATTCTGATTGGGAATATGTATGTTTATTCAACGAAATTTAAATTTCAATTTAAATTATTCAACGCTAGGCCAAATTTAAAGTGTCAAATAGCATATCCCCTTCCCCTAACTTGAACAAGGTTTTATCTTAAAATCTGAGAAAAAAAATTATTTGAATTTGAAATTAAATTTCAGTCCAAAATCATATATTATATTTTTTTTGTATACTGAATAGAACTTAATTTAACCACGCAATGAGAAATGCGTAGCGTATAAGTTTAAAAAGCAGTTTTTGTGAGATGTGAGACAAACAATTCAATAGCCATTAAAAGGTGGGTGCATTTTCATTCTCTTTATTAGGTTCAGTAGATAAGACTAAGGACATTTAAAATTTCACACTCATGTATATCTTAGTCGCAACCCGTCTACACAGACAAGACGATAAATCCTATATATTTCAAACTTTCAATTTATATCCTTTGTATTTTCCCACATATAAGAAAAATATAGGCGGTAACAAAAAAAAGCCTTGTGGTAGTTATGGGGTTGAAAACTACAGAGTTGAAAAATTTTACTTTTGGAAATATTATGTGTGGGGTATCAAATATAGAAGTTATTCTGATTACGAATATGTATGTTTATTTGACGAATAATTTAATATGTTGGGTTAGGTCGATTAAATGACTGGTAATATAAAAATAACTGCCCTTAAGTCATGTGGTTTTAGCACACGCTTTTATTTTAGATTATGTTTTGTAACTACCAGTACTTATCTAAGCGTAACTTAAGTTATTATTAACGTGGTGTAACTTAGAAAGAATTATTGAGATTAGAAGACTTCTGTATTATTACTGTTGCCATGGCAACCTGTTGTAAGACAAACAATAGAGAGCACTGCGTGCGAAGACGATAGAATGTAGAACAGCTGTTTTGTGAAGCGTTTATAGTTTAAATAAATCAAATAAATAATTAACATACCACGTTTTTAAAACGGACGAAAAAGTATAAAATAATTTTTCATGACCCTTCTACAATTTTGAGGGAGGATTGTTAGTGGCTATGGATATATTTGGAATACTTGGAGAGAAAAACGTGGGGCGCAGCCAGTAAATAATACAAGTAGACAATCCGGATGAATTCGCAGCTAATTTCAGTGAATCGGAAATGAGATTCACTGTAATTTAATTTATTTACTCCTCCTTAACTATCATAGATTGCCTGCGCCCCACGTTTTTCTCTCCAAGTATTCCAAACATATCCATAGCCACTAACAATCCTCCCTCAAAATTGTAGAAGGGTCATGAAACATTATTTTATTATACTTTTTAGTCCGTTTTAAAAACGTGGTATGTTAAAAAAAAAAAAATTATTTGATTTATTATATTCTGTTTTTTAGTCAACGCGCTTAAGCGATAACGCGGTTAAAAAAATCTATATCTCATTGGCCAATTTTTATTTGTTTAAATAACTATTGTTTAAACAAATATAGAGACAAGAAACCAACTGAATATTGTATTGTCATCCAATTCTGACCTATGTTCAAAATTTCAGGTCTCTAGGTTATCGGGAAGTTAGTTTAAACTCGATTGCAAAATACCACAGGAACAGACTGACAGATATGACGGAAACCGAACTAATAAAAACGTGGTAAAAAGTACCTTTGTAACATTAGAAAAGGGTATTTTATGAATTAAGAGCAATGTGTATTTAATTAAATTTTCCTTCGTGAAATTAGACCTAAAATTTTCAAATCCCTGAGCTTAAAATGTATATAAATACAATAATTAATTATAAGTGTCGCCACGGATCTTGACTGATGGTTGGGCAAGTGCTGAGTATGACGCTGGTACTTTTCTGAAAACATTGATTTTCCTAGGAGTAAACTAATAAACTCGCGCGGTGTTCATTTACAAATTTCAATTCTACTTAAAAACCATAATAGCTTTAGTAGTGACACTTTTATGACATGTAACTCAGATAAATATATAGCTATGGGAGTGTTATTTTTACCCCCTTATATGATGTTTATCTTTTATAAAACCTTGCAATCGTACAATCGGCTCGTCACAAATCATTTCTCTTGCTCTCAATCAACCCACAACTGACAGTAAAATTCGAATCAAAAGCTAGTTTTTGTTATACATTAACATGAGAGTTTATATAACTTCATCAAACAACTCGTAGCGGCGTCGGAACAGTCATGTTTTTCACAATTGATAGTAGCGCCGATTCATTCGTCAAGATTTGTGGCGACCCTTATACCATTATGGTAATAAATAAAAAATGTATGATATCTCATTTAAATTCTGAGAAAAGGGTAATAGAGTTAACACAATTAAGAAGCAAAACATATGGTCAGTCAGTTTTAAAATATGAACTTTTCAACCAACGACGCAAGTTTATTCATATTGTAATACGTACAATAGAGGACAGAGATGGACGAGTTAATCACTTCCCCAAAAATATACAAAGCTCTACATTTACTTTAATATTTGGAAGTTGACAGTGTTACCAATTTATAAATTGAAAAGGATGTTTTTTATATCTTTCGTATGGAAGAGACTCCAAGTCTCTCTACTCTGGATCTCATTTCTCCACGTCCTATTTCCTTACTCCAAGCGCCGGTCATAACTAGGTCGTTACTGCCGGGACTTATGTAACACCAATGGTACTAAGAGTGTGGGGAAGTATGTTGGCATTTGTATGTGTGCCCATTTCGCATTGCATAATGTACGCTACAAAGTTACATAACTCTTTAAGAGAAAGTCTATCTGTGGCTATGACCTTGAGCATTACTTCATCGTTTCCTTTCCCTTGGTATATTCTCTTGATGCTGTTTGGCTTGTCGCTTCCCTAGAAAACATTTCATTTCTGATCTCAACCGAAATATCCTTTCTCCAACTCACAGCAGAAAGAGAATTTTTCCAATGGTTTACACGAAATTTTACTATATTGAAATGTTTAGTACCTAATCAACAAGTACTGAAAAATAGCTAGAAAAAAACTTCATAAAAATAACGTTTCATAGATTGACATCCTCATTAGTTCGATTTGAAAAATGGATTTTTCATCATACGATTTTTTTCTCTAAAATTAAAAATGTAATTATGTTTCTTTAAAATAACCTTTTTATTTAAGCACCAAATAAAACAAGTTGATAAGCGCTATTATTGTACTTACCCAGCCACCAACATACAATGCAGTACAAGCTGACCTCTATATACAATGTCCAAAAGTTGATTTCGTTGACCTTGTTTAATTGTATTTGGGATGTTATCCGATAGGGTAAGTTTGAAAATAGTTTTCTGAACCTCGTAATCGTCTTTATCACTATTTTCTTAAAGTCGGTTAGGCCCTAACGAGCCTCGTAGATGTGTATATATTAAACAGTCTCCACTCTCTCCGTTCGTGCCAGTCTCTCGGCCCTTTCAGTCCGGTGACACCCTGCCGGATTACGTCACTATTCCACTACACTCTCATGTTGCTCTAAGACCTCTACTTTGACCTGCACTACTTCCTATTTCCGTGCAGATGTGTCTAAATGTATTCTATCACCTTTTTTCACCTTAAGGGTACGAACAGAACAAGTGGGTCGCGGTGGATGCTACTAGTTAAGTCGCGGTCGATGTCGACATCCATGTAAAACAAACACATTGTAATGAATGGAAGAGAACAGAGCAGGTAAGTAGCGGTGGAGGTTTAGCTCGATGCCATCCAGGAGGTTTACATCGATGCTTTTGAAAATCAAATGAGTTTGTTTTTACATGGATACCTACTGCGGTCTACAAGGATGCTTCCCTGTGATTGGTGCGTTCAAGGCCAAGTTGCCATCCATCTCTAAAGCAGCTCGCATAGCTGCTTCTGTCATTCCGACTGGCGTCTGGCGTCTGTCGGATAGCTGCTCGTCTGGCGTCTGTCATTCCGTGCGCTAGGGTACTCTACTTGCTTTCCATAATCTCTTTTGCGTATTAAGTTCATTTTTGAATTTCAAGTGATAAATATGAAGGAAGTTCTGATAGCAGTCGTGCAGTTCACTCCCGTGTTGTGGGTATATTACCTATCAGCCACCACTTGGTGACAGCTGACATTTCATCACTATCATCACTTGACTCACACAACATCGCAAAAGCACAATATTTTTGTCATTCAAATTTCATCAAACTACTCCACTTGGCAGTGGTCCTAGCTCGACTGAGCAGTGCAGGTAACCTCCTTGCTATGTGCTGTCGACATCGACCGCGACTTAACTAGTAGCATCCACCGCGACCTCCACCTCCACCGGGACCCACTTGTTCTGTTCGTACCCTAACTCTTCCCTTCAAAGTAAAAAGACCCGTCCCGATGGAATATTATTATTATTATTATTATAAATAGAAGTGGGTTTAACCCTCTAGACGCTTCAATCTCTAAGAAATTTTGTGTACTTCTTAAATTCCTAACTATCTTATGTCTATTCTCTTGGTTAGGGTCAGAAGTTTCCTAGCTAGGTTGCTTGTTGCTTCAAAAGACCAATCAGTTGTCGTCTACGTCCTAATGCTTCGCATTTTCGAAGTATATGTTTTGCAGTTTCTAGGTACTGATTACTTAGTCTGCATTTCAAGTTTCCTTGAATTAAATCCAGATGCTTCTTGAAAGCATGCCATGGTCTGATACTAAGCATTATGAAGTGACGAATTTAGAGAGTTTCAGATCTGGTTGGACCACCCGTATAGTTTTCCAGTGGAGTATTTTGTCCATCTTCAATTTCTGAGTTTAGTCATTGTTTTAGACTATCTTTTGCTACTGCTTTATTTAGGTTCTGAGCCTATGAAGGATCTCTTGGTCTCATTCCCCCCCCCCCAGTTTATCTGGCTTTTCGTTTCCTCTGTGACCCGGTATCCAGCTGAGTATTACCTGGTTTTGAATCGAAAGCTTAGTTAAGGTTCAATGACAATCCCACACTAGTGATGAATAGTGTTCGTGTAAGCTTACAGACTTTATAGCAACCTGAATGTCCTACCTGATAATGATATACTCATTGGTGTATCCTTTAGATAGGCACAGTTGTGCGCATTCCAGTATTGCCACGACTTCTGCTTGGAATACAGTTGCGTATTTTCCCAAAGTTTCCTTGGTTGTTTTTCTATATATTCTCACACCTGCACCGAAGTAAATACGAGATCTATTAGTGTAGTATTCTATCCCGATGGAGTAATGTCACCGGGCGAAAAGTGTTACAAAAAGAACCTGTGGGATACTGCCTGGCTGGGCTAGTCTCCAGTCAACGGTCTTTTCCTATTTTACAACTTTAGAGGTGAGGGACTTTATTGTAACGCATCTACTTTGGCGGTATGAAATTAAAAATTGTTTACACGCTAAAACGCAAACTATACAGGGTAATTTGTTATCGTGGGCACTATATCGTAAACTATTAATCTCATGAAAAGGAGGACTGTTGCTACGTTTTCATATAACTGAAAAATTGCCGCCATTTTTCAATATGGCTGCCAACTTTTTAATTTCTTATAGGTTTTCTTTATAAATAGTTTTCAGATTCTCTACAAAATTTTAAGACTTTATTCTTGGTTGGTGTTTGATAAACCTACTCGATAAGGAGTAATAGGCGCTTAGTTTCACCTTTAACATTTGAAGCATTTTCTACACTTCTCATTGATGAATCAAGATAAAACATAAGTAGGGCTACAAATAAAACCTTGCTAGAATCTAGTGTAAACTAAGTGAGGTAGTAGTGTAGAATAAACTAAGTAGGGATTAAATGGCCTATATAATAATTTGTGTTATTTCCATTGTATCATACAAACACACACATTCTTAAAATACACACAAAATCGTAGATATACACCAAGCACATTGCACTTAATAACCATCTATATTCTTACGAGACTAAAATACAAAAATCATTCACACAGCCAATTTGGGTAATTATGTAGTGAAACTTCCCCCAGATTTTAGTTGCTAAAAATCATGCAAACTTAAACTTTTTTTTTATTGTCATTAGATATTTTTTAATAACGCGAAACAATTTTCAAGTCTCATAATCTATTAGTCTAATATTGAAGAAACTTACACTTTTTGACATTAGGAATTAAGGTTTATTTGGATTATGATGAATGTATACAATGACAACGTGAGTCAAGTTTGTGACTGCATTACGAGTCTATTTACAAATGTCTGGGAAGGTAATTGGATGTTGATATGCTTACATTTAAATAAGAAAAGGAAAATACATTTTATATTTTTTCGGAACACCCTGTATTAGACACCCTGTATTAGAACACCCTGTCCGGAACTTGTATAGACAAATTTGATTCCTCATAACTTAGTATCGAAGTAAAATAAAATGATTTTCTTTTTACCTAAATAAATGAATTTTTTAGATGTAACTTGGTAGAGGGGGATTTATGATATGCTTACATTTAAAAAGGAACACTCTTTATATAGAACACCTGTTTTTCAGCACATCCTGTAGATAGCACCAATCAAGAGCTTTCCATCGATGTGTCTATCACCTTTCTACACTAACTAGAACTAGAAGCAGAGATATTGCAACGTATATGGGACTTATGACTACTTGACTACAGTTATCCAAAAATGTTGTTACAGTTCCAGGTTCAGAGACGTCATGAGTGAAAAAACAATAACTAATAAGTACAATTAAAATATATTTTTTGAAAAATTAAGTTTAATACAAACTACAGAATATTGCTTTAAAGTGTAACATGGTTATTTCATTACCCTAATCATGTTAACTAAAAAAGTTTACGGATTTAATCAAATTTTAAAAAGAAACTTTTAAAGTTGTAAAAGAATTATAGTATATACGATGTGTTTTTTCTTTGATTATTTTGACTCACGATTTTGCGTTTCCTCTCATTCGACTGACGATAACTTAAAAATGGATTTGACCATAGTTTTCTACGTCAAATTTTGCATTAAAATCATGTATCACACGACTACCTGCCTGCCCATTAAACAAAATGAAGTTCATTTCAAGATGGCTGACAAAAATTTCAAACTCACCAAAAAGTGGTTCTTTTATGGCTGTGAATTAACTGCATTTATTTCTACCTTATAAGACTCGTACATTTTGAAATATTAAGCGTTTCCAGACTTTTCAAACACCCTGTACACTAGGTTAAATTAATGAATATTTTACACTCCCAGGTTCAGAGACTCCATAAGTGAAATAACAATAGCTAATAAGTTTTATTTTTAAAAAGTTTTTTTAAGTGTAAACTATGGAAAATTGCATTAAAATACTTTTTTAAAGTAATCAATCCGTCTTTAGTCCTCGGAAGAATCGTTTTCAGAAGCAAAATAAGTGTACTTGAGGATAGAATGGCAATTGACGAAGGTAAATGGTAAATTTGATAAGCGAAAAAACGTACAAACCCTGGTCAATGGTTAGAGTTTTACTGAGGAAGGTTAGGTTAGTTTAGGTTAGGTTAGGATCATCAGTGCCAAGAAACTAAGCGATATTGCTGTTGATCTCAAAAGTTGTACCATTGTGTATAAAAGCTCCATCTATATACTCAATGGTTGTACGCTTTTTTCACAATTCAAAACATCGTGACGTCACGGGTTACACTTGTCATCTGTCAGACCTTGATCCTGCACCCTTTTTTCTCAGGATTCCTGGTGTACGTTGATCTCCTGGTACGCTTTCAGAGACGCCACTAACTTCTACCAGACTGTTTAGAAACCAATGAAGAAATAGACACCGACTGTGTCGTACTTCTCTTATGTCACTGACTGTGCCCTCAGGCTCGAAACAGGTTCCAAAAACGGGAAGTAATTCTACGTAACCTTGATTATACAACTGTTCCTAGTCTGTTTTGGTTTATTGGTTGTGTCTTGAGCGCAGGTCTACAAAGTGTTTCGCATAACTGGAACAGATAAACTAATTCATATTTATGTAATAGTCATAAATAAATAAGAATGACATAGTCATAGAGTTACTTTCTATAACACTGTCCTGTATCCATCAAAAGGAAACCTGTTTTAAGATAAAATTTCAAAATGTTGTTGGTTTTTAGTTCCAGTTCGTAAAGTATGGAATAGAATATAAAAAATCTTTAAAACCACAGAACATAAAAATCGTTTTTAGGACAACATTTACTTCCAGTTTTGAAAGTTTTAAATTTTAGCAGCCATCTTGAAATAAGTTTTAATTTTTTAAATAGGAATAAGGTCATGTGACACATGTTTTTACACTTTTTTGTTCTGTCCAATTGGAGTCTCTCTTTTATATCTAATTCCCTTAAAAAGTTATCAACTAATATAACTTCAGAACGTTTAAAACCATAATTTACAGGTGGACAAATGATTTGGGTACTTATTTGGTGGCCATTTCTCCAAAAAAAAGCCGGTTCTGAATTATCGTTAAAAACCAAAAATCTGCCGTAGGGGTGTTATAAAATACTGTACTTAATTTCCCAAAATTAAATCTAGCGATTTCGTTAAAATTTCAATAAGATGTGAACATTAATGACTCACAATTAAAATCCATTAATTTATAAAAAAGTTAAACTGAAACAATTAGACAGTGTTAAAATACTATATTGCTAAATTTTGCATACCTACTTCAAATTTCTTCAGGGTACATTTTCAGTTTTTTTTTATTGTCTGATAAACAAAAATAGAAAGCAATGTAGAGTTAAACAACAAAATTGAACATATGGAAAACCCACCTTTCAGCTCACGCCAGCGATATATCCTGACAGATTTTTGGAACTCTGAAGCGCTCATCATACAGGATGGAAAATCTTCACCTCAACACAATCAAATGAGCGCGTCACAAAATTGGTGTTCAAAGTAGGATTTTTGAATTTAAAAGAAAACTTTTGTGACGTGGATGAGAATCAATGGATTCTACCACTCACGTGGCCTCAACTCAATACCCTGATCCTCACCTCATGTTTTGAATTAACCTAACCTAACTTAATCTAACCTAACCTAACTTATTTGACGGAATTCGGAAGTACGCTTCAAATGTTTAGATTTTAGATTCTCTCACGTGACTTTGAATACCACACATTCGACATCTCAGTTTCCTTAAATATACTCTTCTTTTAATGTCCTTTTTCATTCAAGGAACATAGAACAGCACGAAGGACCTCTACCTCGTCCTATCCGGCGCCATCACCTCCACCTGTTCCTCGTCAGTCGCTTATATAAACACAGATAGTTTACATACACTTTTCCAATACGGAAAAAGAAAATGATGTATGTTTTAAGGTTATCACTCGTGTTTTGAAGTTATCAACACGACCTTGACGTAATGCAGACCTTTCAGACTTTCCTTGTCCCGTACAGATTGTGTTAAACACATGGTCTTCCGGACTTAAAACATCATATACTTATATTTTATTTTAGTATTAATTGAATATTGAAAACTTTTTAAATCGTGATAAATGTTTCAAATATTTAACTATTTTGAGCGGATTTCGTAAATTATTTTAGGTTATAATGTGTATCCACTAGGTTTAAAATGTCCAGATGGATATGGTTTAATTGTTGACGAAGTTATTCAACTTTGTTATCAATTAGGCATCAGTCACCCCCCCCCCCCTCTCTCTCTCTCTCTTAAGAGATGGATGTAAATTTGGTCTGAGAAAATTACAAGAAAATATCGGAACGTTTATTTAACAAATTGGCATACCTTTTGGCTAACATACTGACGACTTTGGTATCCCAGTAGCGGATAAAACTTTTGTCAGTGAATTAGGCCTATTTGGAAATTTCAGTAAAGCAGCACATGCAAGTTCTTCACTTTCTGTGTTTGAAAATTATATTCTTTGAAACTGATCCAGTTTCTAGCAGCATAGTTTTCCATTTATGGTTTTTTTTATTTATTTTTTTTTTTTTATGGAGGAACCACATTTTGGTAGGTTCTTTGAAAACACCTTATCACTTCGTATTCATTTTCAAAAGCAATAGACCAAGAAAAACATTTCATTGTTCAATTTAAAAAATCATTGTTTCGAGGTTAGATATCACATAAACTAATTGAACACACCTACCAAATTGTTTCATTGTTGTGTGTTAACAAAACAGCTGATAGAGATTCAACAGATGTCAATGCACATTTCAATTGCAATGCACTGTGGGTTCTATCCAGAAGATCAATGTTCTTTTTGTTATTCCGCCATTTTGTTTTGATTGACCATAAAAAATGATTCTCTAGGGTATTTTTTTACATATCAATGTATCATAACTGTAAAGTGTCAAGTTTGTAGTGTTCCATACGTCTGTCATATTAATTCATGAGACACCCTGTATCTATAATACAGTACTAAAATTGCAGTATTATTTTAGCTAATTCAAAAAAAAGGAAACAATATAATACAATAATACCTATTTATCTAGTATTTGTAAAAAAACAAATTTTCGACTTTCTTCAAACCTGGACTAATGTGTTTGGTAAATTTAGTCATGTACTGAATATGTTCGAAATTGTAGTGGAATCTAACAAATCATTTAGGCTTACAAAAAACGCCTAATCTAAACAAAAAGTATTTTCTGGTCACACGTGGATTTTTTAATGAAAGTCTACCCTTGATTTAATTTTCAATTTTTTTTATTCTATACAGAGGAAGTATTGTAATGGGGAAATAAAGCTTCCTCGATAATTGTATTGTAATGGGGGAAATAAAGGTTAGTTATGCGAGAATACAATATGATATTCATATTTTTATTGGTGTTTTAAGTTCTTCTGTAACAAACAAAAGTGGATTTAACAAATTATCTCACTCTGCCTTTATCTTCGTCAGGAGTGATTTCTCACAAACCGTTTAACCGATTTGTTTAAGTATTGACTCCTAATTAAAATATAATCACCTCAAAATTTGGAGTTAAGAAGAAGAAAAAACAAATTTTCATAAAATCTTGGTGAAATAAACAAGTAAATAACAGAAGCCTTCATAAAACATCGCAAGTAGAAGAAAATTAACGTTCGGAATTAATTGGCAAAAAAAAGAAAATGAACCATGGCCGCTTTCATTAAAACTCGATTTCAATCAATAAGTAGGTAGGTTTGACGAGTTTAAGATAGGAAATGGCAGCTCTAAGTATGAACAACTACAAAGTTACTAAGGCTAAGTTGCACCAGCAAAGCCAGTGGAGGTTCTAGCAGTGCATAACACAAATTAAACTGTCTTTAAATATGGCGTTACAGATTTATTGAAATTTACATAATTTAAGTGTTTCGAACATAAAATAAATTATGTCAAGCAAATTGGAGATTTTTCTTGTTGTCTCTGTGATCATCGCTTTAAGGAAAATAAAAATGTAAAATAAAAATTCCTAGTCCTGGAATACTCCAGTAGAGTCAGGATCTAACACAAGGCCACATGAAGAAAGGTGTAACTCCAGTTAGGGATTCCTGGAGATTTCCATGCTCGTATTCACTATAGTTTCTCTAAGGGCGCAACTTGGAGTAAAGCTTGCCGGAAAGATGACAAAAATCTTTGCTTACTCGTTAATACATTTATCTATCTAATTCTTTTAAACCCTTAAATCCAGAAATATGGAGTTAAATAAAAATAGCAACTTCAGTTTTGGTTGGGTCAGGTAAGGTGAAAGTTAGGTTAGGTTAGGTTAGGTATTTTTAGAAACTGGTATTTTTTATTTAACTCCATTAGTAGGGTTTATTATTTAATTTTAAAACTACTATAAATATTGATTATAAGTCAGTTCCACTACTCGTAAGTTTTATGTAAACAGTAAGAATTGATTTGTTGCTTAACTCAAATCTTTCTAGTCTCAACACTGAGGCGGGGGCTTCTCTGTGTTGTGCGCTTTTTTCGTCTGTCAAATTTTGTTTCCTCAAGGGTTGACCCTTGCCTCACCCTCGTTACACATCAACCTGGCGGGCTGTGCGTTTTTTTCGTCTGTCAAATTTTGTTTCCTCAAGGGTTGACCCTTGCCTCACCCTCGTTACACATCAACCTGGTGGGCTGTGCACTTTTTTGTCTCCTCAAGCGTTGACCCTTGCCTCACCCTCGTTACACATCAACCTGGCGGGCTGGACACTTTTTTCGCGTATTCGGATCTATTAAGGATCTTCCGTAAGTTTGTGGGTTTTTATTTCATGACGGTGGAGGCATGTAACCAAGCCCCCTGACTTATTACCTGGAGCAAATTCTCCTACGGATTTATATGTAATCAACTAAACAAATTGGTTTATGAAAACAGTAAATTGTGTAATGTACCTTCCCCTAAGATTTAGTTAAGAATTTGTAGTAATCGTTTACTACATACCTTATTTTGAAATAACTAGATCATATTTGATTTCGGAAGACACTTTTAAAGTACTGAAATACATTAGTTAAGTAGAAAAGAAATATAAAAGTACGAAATCTAGATCTGGTTAGCTCTGTACCTATGCCTAAGTTCCTCAAGTTAGTTAATTTCTGATCACTGCCCAAATCTATCACTCGTGATTCTTCTATCACACAACGCCATAATATTAAACTGTCAGATGACATATAATGCGCATGCGTCATACCATACACGATTTTCTTTCCATTCCGTAACCTACGCAAACCATTCCATTACTTTTTACTTAACTAATGTATTTTGATACTTCAAAAGTGTCGTCCGACACCAAATATGATCTAATTATTTCAAAATAAGGTGGGTAGTGAACGATTTCCACAAATTTCATAATTAAATTTAAGGTCAGGGTACAATAAACAATTACATAAGAAAATTCATATCTTCTAGAACGAATAGATATGGATAATACAGTCTCATGAGCGCTTAATATTTAAAAGATAGTGACTTATTCAGTCATACCTGAGAAGTGTCTGATTCTGAGATCCAAAAAACAACGTAAATTATTGTAATGTGTTTGTACAATGTTCACTAAAAGACAGGCCTTTGTACGACTCTAATTGCGAGGATAGCCATTTAAGAAACTCTAGATAGAGATGTCCTAGGGTATCCTTTAAAAAAGCTCGTGAAGACAAATATCACGATCAAGCTGGTAGCACAATCACCTTTGTCACTGTCCAATCAACATCTAACAGAAAACTTACACACACCTCCTGATTCCTAAATTTTCCTCGTCTATTCCTCTCATCTGCCAAACTTAAATCTCTTGTCACTGTTCACCTGACACATCCAAGATCTCATCTCGAGTTATCTTCACATTTCTCTATCTTCTATCCTCTTGTTAGGTGTCGGAACTGTCACATCGAAGCAACTAAACGATAAATTTAGAACAGTAAAGAATTTAAAGATTCATCTGGGTTGTCTGACAGAAAGAAACGTGTATGTTCGGGTTAAGAACCCGAAGTGTTTACGCTGTCACTAATCGAAGCCGATGTTAAACGAAGGCTGTTACTTTCATTTGGAGGCCAATAATTTTAAAACGTGAATAATTAATTTGTTATGTTCTTTTATGTAACATGATATAAATTGTTAATGTATATTTTCTTTATTGTTTAAAGGCGAAACACAAAAAACTTACGAGTAGTGGAACTGACTTATAACCAATATTTACAGTAGTTTTAAATTTAAATAATAAAGCCAACATATGAAGTTAAATCAAAACTATCAATTTCTAAAAATACTTACTATCTCCATTGTGATTAATCATTGTTGAATACGTATGTAACAGCCGCTAGATGATTACTAGAAGGTTTGATTTAAGCCACTAACCAAGTCTGAAAATGTAACCTAACCTAACATTTCGAAGATAAAAAAGAACATAAATTAGTGACCATTGAATACTCTGCGTCAGGATCTGTAGAGAATAAGAGTTAGTCAAGAGAGACCTGATATGATAGATAAAATAGAGGGATCTAATCCAAGACTACATTATTTCCAGATATAATCCCTAGATATTAGTGATCCTCTGGAGTGTTAATTGTTAATTTTTTTTTAACTTCAAGGGGAACCGACGCTTTTAGGAGTCCTTTAAACCAAAACACAAACACAATGATTTAATTTCGTTTCTTTTTTTGAAGAAATATTGAATGCAGGTTGGCCTCTAACGATCCAACAAATACCACTATCTTCTTCCCATGGTGTTAAGAGCATCTTTGATATATTCTGAACTTTCTCTGCTACAAATTAAACCTGTCACAGTCGAAGTCCTGACAACGCCTCTTTCCTATTGCTCGCCAGTTCCTTATTGTCCTGCAACGGTCAGTTGGGATGTATCGATTAGTGCGCAGGTGCAGTACAAAAGTTCCCACGTGTTCCCTACCTGCTTCTTCCTCCTCCTCCCCCTTCTTTTATCGTATTCAATTCATAATTTACAAAACTGCATAAATCCGTAACTTATCCTTTGTCCTATTTTGCAATCGATTCACACAATTCACCGGCTATTGTGGTACCTAAACAGGTTTGACTCCGGATATCTCTGAGATTTTTCTTTTGAATTTTACAATAATAGCTACAAAATAAAACTGTTTACAATATTGAAACCGGTTTTGAGTTGACCGTGGATAGTAGAGTGTCTTTGGGTGTTTTATTAAAATTAAATAAAACTGTGAAAAAATCTCCAAGACTATTTTCAGCAAAATTAGTCCATTGGGTTCTGAAAATATTATTTATATGTGCATTTTACTCATTGCTTTTTCACCATTGATGCAATTATACCATTTAATATCACATTTTACTTAAGGGATGATTTGCAATTATACCATCCTTGCCTCCACATTTTATTTTGGTCGTAACTGTAATATCTATTGTCAGCCGATTTTTTTCCGGTCCCAATTATACCATTCTTTGTCAGTCCATTTTATCGTGATACCAGTTGTACCATTTCTTGCCAGCAGATTTTGTCGAGATTATATTTATATCATTCTTGACAACAGATTTTATTTTGGCAGTAACTGTGTCATTCCTACTGCAGATAGTTGGTCTTTGTCAGCCCATTTTATCGTGATCCCAATTATACCATTCCTTACAGCAGATTTTGTCTGTTCTCGATTATATCATTCTTTGTCAGCATATTTTATCATGATCCCAATTATACCGTTCTTTACTAGCAGATTTTATTTTAGTCAACTACCATTTTCTGGCAGAAGATTTTATCGTGTTTCCAATTATACCTACCATTCTTTGCCAGGAGATTTTATTTTGGCTGTAACTGTACCATTCCTTATCAGCAGATTTTGTTCAGTTCCCTTTTATCTTGATACCAATTATTACTTTCCTTACCAGCAGATTTTGGTCGTAACTGTACCATTCCTTGTCACCAGATATTATTTTAACAATAACCGTACCATTCCTTTTGTCCGTAGGCAAACCATTCCTTATCGACAGATTTTATTTTGGTTGTAACTGTACCGTTCCTTGTAAGCAGATATTATTCTAGCCGTAACCGTACCATTCCTTTTGTCCGTAACCAAACCATTCCTTTTAGACAGATTTTATTTTGGTCGTAACTGTACCATTCCTTGTCACCAGATATTATTTTAGCAGTAACCGTACCATTCCTTTTGTCCGTAACCAAACCATACCTTATCGACAGATTTTATTTTGGTCGTAACTGTACCATTCCTTGTAAGCAGATATTATTTAGCAGTAACCGTACCATTCCTTTTGTCCGTAACCAAATCATTTCTTATCGAGAGATTTTATTTTGGTCGTAACTGTACCATTCCTTGTAAGCAGATATTATTCTAGCAGTAACCGTATCATTCCTTTTGTCCGTAACCAAACCATTCCTTATAGAGAGATTTTATTTTGGTCGTAACTGTACCATTCCTTGTCAGCAGATATTATTTAGCAGTAACCGTACCATTCCTTTTGTCCGTAACCAAATCATTTCTTATCGAGAGATTTTATTTTGGTCGTAACTGTACCATTCCTTGTAAGCAGATATTATTTAGCAGTAACCGTATCATTCCTTTTGTCCGTAACCAAACCATACCTTATCGACAGATTTTATTTTGGTCGTAACTGTACCATTCCTTGTAAGCAGATATTATTTAGCAGTAACCGTACCATTCCTTGTAAGCAGATATTATTTAGCAGTAACCGTACCATTCCTTTTGTCCGTAACCAAATCATTTCTTATCGAGAGATTTTATTTTGGTCGTAACTGTACCATTCCTTGTAAGCAGATATTATTCTAGCAGTAACCGTATCATTCCTTTTGTCCGTAACCAAACCATTCCTTATAGAGAGATTTTATTTTGGTCGTAACTGTACCATTCCTTGTAAGCAGATATTATTTAGCAGTAACCGTACCATTCCTTTTGTCCGTAACCAAATCATTTCTTATCGAGAGATTTTATTTTGGTCGTAACTGTACCATTCCTTGTAAGCAGATATTATTCTAGCAGTAACCGTATCATTCCTTTTGTCCGTAACCAAACCATTCCTTATAGAGAGATTTTATTTTGGTCGTAACTGTACCATTCCTTGTCAGCAGATATTATTCTAGCAGTAACCGTACCATTCCTTTTGTCCGTAACCAAACCATTCCTTATCAAAAGATTTTATTTTGGTTGTAACTGTACCATTCCTTGTAAGCATATATTATTTTAACAGTAACCGTACCATTCCTTTTGTCCGTAAGCAAACCATTCCTTATCGACAGATTTTATTTTAGTCGTAACTGTACCATTCCTTGAGAGCAGATATTATTTAGCAGTAACCGTACCATTCCTTTTGTCCGTAAGCAAACCATTCCTTATTGACAGATTTTATTTTGGTCGTAACTGTACCATTCCTTGTAAGCATATATTATTTTAACAGTAACCGTACCATTCCTTTTGTCCGTAAGCAAACCATTCCTTATAGACAGATTTTATTTTGGTCGTAACTGTACCATTTCTTGTAAGCAGATATTATTTTAACAGTAACCGTACCATTCCTTTTGTCCGTAAGCAAACCATTCCTTATAGACAGATTTTATTTTGGTCGTAACTGTACCATTCCTTGTAAGCATATATTATTTTAACAGTAACCGTACCATTCCTTTTGTCCGTAAGCAAACCATTCCTTATAGACAGATTTTATTTTGGTCGTAACTGTACCATTCCTTGAGAGCAGATATTATTTAGCAGTAACCGTACCATTCCTTTTGTCCGTAACCAAACCATTCCTTATCGACAGATTTTATTTTAGTCGTAACTGTACCATTCCTTGAGAGCAGATATTATTTAGCAGTAACCGTACCATTCCTTTTGTCCGTAAGCAAACCATTCCTTATTGACAGATTTTATTTTAGTCGTAACTGTACCATTTCTTGTAAGCAGATTTTACCGTAGGCCTAATTGTACTACACCTATCCTTAAGTTTTTACATTTACGCAGTTTACTATTCATAGTAATGGTTTTACAATGATTGAGATTACGTCAACCTATTTTACATTAGACGCAATTGTTGCAGGAACATGTTGTTTACTACAAGACACTTCAAAGTAAAAGACTTACAAAATGATAGTGTATATATAATGCAACTATAATTACTTTAACTTATCCATTTCCTTATGTTTGTACTTCCGCTTGTCGGGTGACCTTGGCGGCTGTGTACACTCCATGCAAGAGTTTCGAAGTCGGATTGATTTCGTCGCCGCCCGCCGTTCAAATCCATTTTATCTTTCAATTCGTTGACCTTTTTAAATCCTTCTAATAATAGTAGCCATATATAATTGTTTTGTCCCATCACTTTACATCAAGAATGTAACATCAATTGTATGATGCAATATGATACCAATAGTTACAAACTCTGTATTGATTGATGGAACTTGTAAATATATTGCACAAACTTTCTCACTCGCCAATCCCCAAAACTAAATAAGAAATCATTTTCACCAATAATTACAGTTCGATGGATGTCTATCGGGTACTTTTTCGTTATACCCTCCCCCTTTTTTGCTTTAAATTATGTAAAATGTATTGGAATATGATAATTGATCAAAATTATGATGGGGTATTTTTAAGAAATCCAATAACCCCACTTTTTATTAATTAGAAATTCCATGCTATAACTGTATTAGTCAAAAGTAATTCAATAATACAATAGCCAAATAAACCTATAAATCAAATAATACAACCTAACCTAACCAAACAGCCCAATAACCTAAATAAACTATTGGGTACGATAAAAACATCAAATTGTGAAAAAATATTATTGTAAATAAAATTCACTTAGATATTTATCGTTATCAATTGACATCATAATTAAGACCTAACATTAAATTAAGTTATTTGGTTATTGAGTTATTTAGTTATTAGATTAGTTTTGATTAATAAAGTTATTTAATGTAATTTTTCAGTTTAAATAATTGGATCAGACAAAAATGAAAAAAGTAGGGTTATTGGTTTTGTTTTGTTTTTCTCAAAAAAATACGTTACTCCATTATAATTTTGATCAAAAGTGGAAAAAACTGGGAGGTATAACGAAAAAGAACCGTCAAAAAGTGAAAATAAATAATTAACGCAGTTTTTGCAAAAAATAAAATAATGAGGGCTTTAATTTGTCTATTTCTGATAGGCGGTGTTAATTGAAAACTTACCGAAATTACTTTTTTATAACTGTTAGTTTTGATCATTTTTATTTCATTTTAGGAAGGGTGAGTGGGGGGGGGCTTGTCTAAGTATTTTTGTTGGTTCTTAATTGGAAACCGCGGACATTACTGAATACAGATTTTGAAGCGGCACATAATGGGTCCCCACCAAAAGGGTAATGGGTAAAACAAAATTGAAACATCAAAAAAGTATTGAGTGGACCTTCATTTTATTCTTTTTAAACAAAAAATCATTCACGATAACAAAAAATTTAATATTTCGTCAATCTTTAAAATAGCTAACAAATATCAAATAACAGACTCAAGTTGTGCCAGTTTCTTAGTTTATATTGAAACCTTGAACTCAGTGTCATTCATAAACCACATATTTCATTTTCTGTAATTAATATATTTCCTTATAAAAGCTTGTGTGAGTATATTTTATAAATTGTTTCGTCATCCAAAAGAGACAAGAAACAAGCCTATATGTAACATCAGAAATATATATTATGATAATCTTTCGTGGATCTTGGTTAACCTAACCTCATAATATATTTTATAGTTATACTAGTAAATCTGATGTAATTAAATTTCTGAAATTGGCTGTAATGGTAACAGATATTGAAACTTTCAAGAGACAGCTGATGTATGCAAATTTTGGTGAATCAGAACTTTTGACTCGTGTCTAAAATTTTAAATCCACCTTCGTTACAGCCGATACGTTGTGGAATTCTAATTATGTGGGTGGGGGGGGGGACATGATGATAAGTCCAATAATTTTATAACAATACACAGATTGTTAAATTTCGATTTGATGTTCACTTGTTTTTGAAATGGAAAACTCTTTCGATGATCATCACCTTATAAAGAAATGAAACAAAACAATCAAAATAAAACCACTAATCCTGGAATACTGTAATAGCATCAGAGTCGGAAGAGAACAAGAGTTGGTCAATAGAGACTGATTGAAAAGATGAAAGATAGGGATAACCTAACGTAAACTAACCTAACCTAACATAACATAACCTAACCTAACCTAACCTAACCTAACCTAACCTAACTAAGCTAACCTAACCTAACGTTTCTATATGAAGTAAGGTGAAAATCCAACTATAGTTTATAAAACGAACAATAAATATACCTTGCATCTGGCCTCACTAACACACATGCAGCTTCCACTGACACAAACACAGAGGATTATACCTGGCTCTTGGCAACCGACTTGATTCACCTGCTGGACTCGATGTAGTGACATCTCATCCCAGTGCTATCTCATCCAACATCCAATTTCCTAGAAAAAATTGCCATCTCCTCCAGTGCAGTTTTACAGTAGATTAACCTAACCTAACCTAACCTAACCTAACGTAACCTAACCTAACCTAACCTAACCTAACGTAACCTAACCTAACCATACCTAACCTAACCTAACCTAACCTAACCTAACCTAACCTAACCTAACCTAACCTAACCTAACCTAACCTAACCTAACCTAACCTAACCTAACCTAACCTAACCTAACCTAACCTAACCTAACCTAACCTAACCTAACCTAACCTAACCTAACCTAACCTAACGTAACCTAACCTAACCTAACGTAACCTAACCTAACATAACCTAACCTAACTTAACCTAACCTAACCTAACGTTTCTATATGAAGTAAAGGTGAAAATCCATCTATAGTTTATAAAACGAACAAAAAATATACCTGGCATCTGGCCTCACTAACACACATGCAGCTTTCACTGACACAAACACAGAGGATTATACCTGGCTCTTGGCAACCGACTTGATTCACCTGCTGGACTCGATGTAGTGACATCTCATCCCAGTGCTATCTCATCCAACATCCAATTTCCTAGAAAAAAGTGCCATCTCGTCCAGTGAAGTTTTACATCTGATTAACCTAACCTAACCTAACCTAAAGGCTGCTTTGAATATTTTCAGATTTTATTTGTAATTTATGTCAAATAATTCTGTTAATATACAATCGGCTTCATATTCTACAAACCTTGAGGTGGAACATTAGAACAGACTGTTGTTGAACTGCGCAACCTGGAGCCTAGGTAAGGAGCACCCGCAAGAAGATTAGTTTTCTCCCTGTATTACATACAAGGCGAGTTTTAACATGATTGTACATGATTTATAGCATTTTGATATAAAACGCAAAGAGCATTTAGGGGGGTTTAAATAGTATGAAGCTAGAAAATATGGAAGACCCGAAATTTTATAAATAATAAGAATTTTATAAAATTATAAAGTTAGGCTACTACAAACGTTCCAATAGTTTTTGTAGACCTGTCAAGTAAACAATAACATAGGTTTTTGGACGAGATGGCACTATTATCTGTATACCGTAACTTGGCGTCTGGACCCGGACCGTCCCCCCCCCTCGCTCCCTTCCTCACCCAGCTGTTTCCGTGATGACTCACCTACTAGCGTTAACACTGCACTGTTTAACTTTTTTATGGGAGACACAATTTTAATTTTTTTCAGCATTGTTAAAATTTTTAGGAAAATATAAGCAAATTGATACCAAACACGACACAAATGTATGTAAATAGTACGTAAACATGTAAATAATAAGTATGTGATTATGCAAATAGTAACTGTGTAAAGAGCTTTCTACTGGCGGCTTTTACAAACGGAATAGTGTCGTGTTTGGTATCAATTTGCTTATATTTTCCTAAACATTTTAACTATGCTGAAAAAAATTTAAAATTTTGTCTCCCATAAAATAGTTAAATAGTGCAGTGTTAACGCTAATAGGTGACTCATCACTGAAACAGCTGGGTGAGGAAGGGAGTGACGGGGGGACGGTTCCGGCCGCTCGCAGGTAGCCAAGGGTTCAGACGCCAAGTTACGGTTTACAGACTATAGTTAGCGGGTAAAGAATTAACCCCCTGCCTTACGTCCGTGGAATCTAGATGAGATTGCACTTGGATGAGATAGGACGACACCCTGGACTTGCCTTGTAAATTTAAATTTTACATTGTATGTTGGACAAAAAAATTTCGATTCTGCTATCAAACAACAATTTCAAGCAATCGCTGTCCTTTACTTGTCTTCTAACATGATTACACTGCTGTCGTCAACCTTATTAGTTAAACTGTTATATTAGTCACAGTCCAAACTCGAGTCCACATTGTCACATAAGTGATTCACACATCCAAATGAGAGTAAAAGAACTGAAAAGACATTATGTAATGACGTTATTCAAATCGGGTTTTAAACGTTCCACAGGTCGGTCATACTCATACTCACTGTGAATGAGCGACGAAGCTGTAGATTATCACACTATAAAGGAACTTCACTCAAATATATTGTTTTTTTATGTTAAATCTTTTAGATTTGTGGATAATATGTATTTTTATAACCACTTTTATAGATTTCTTCCGACGGAATATGGTAAATAAATACAATGACAATTTAAAAAAAAAAAACTTACGTATGTAAATGATTAGTTTATAATTACAGATAGTTTGTAGGCTTTAAAGTACGGTAATTGTTCACATTACGTTAGTGACAAGGCCTACACTAACAAGTTATTTAGACCTAACCCTAAGAACTATAAAAATATTAGTTTAAAAAATTTCAGTTGTTGTCACTGTTAGGGTCAGTAGGTTAGGTTAGGTTCGGTTTAACAATAACTTTGCTATTTGTTCGTAGAGTTTCTGAATTTTAACAGTGTTCTATATGAGCACATTATAGACCCTTATTTCACGCGTCTACACAGACAAGACGATAAAATCTATAAATTTCAAACTTTGCATTTATATTCTTTGTATTGTCCCACATACCATGTGTCCAAAAAGTCCCACCCCCCTCTTATTTAGTTATTAATGGAAATAGACAGATTTGTTTTGGGGAAAGTTTAGATAACCAAAGGAGGAGTTTTTTGAAGTATCAAAAATTTCAACCCTTACCCCCAAAATGGGGTAGTTTAGGGGTAAGTTAAGAATTTTAAATAGCAACCCCTATTGAGTGATACCTCATTTTAAAGGTCTTTTCAAAATAAGAACAATGGCG
Organism: Aphrophora alni; assembly: GCA_963513935.1. Classification (NCBI taxonomy): domain Eukaryota; kingdom Metazoa; phylum Arthropoda; class Insecta; order Hemiptera; family Aphrophoridae; genus Aphrophora; species Aphrophora alni. Next base: position 12,340,452 of record OY740774.1, on the reverse strand, counting down.
CAAACCAGAGGTCTCTAAGTTTATCTTACCCAACATAGCAACCAATCGAATTGTGAATGTTAACCTACAAACTACGGTTGTTTTTATTACATTACAAACTGCTCTATGTTGGTAAAATGATGGTAAAAGAGCCTTACCTTGTTGTTTTAGCTCATATTAAGTTCTTGAAATGGCTACCATTTACTTTTTGGCAAAAATAGATTCTGGACTCAAAAGCTTGTTGTACATTTCGTAACATTTCTGGTGTAATTATTAACGTAAAATTCACAATTCGATTGGTTGCTATGTTGGGTAGGATGAACTTAGAGACCTCTGGTTTGCGCCATTATTCTTATTTTGAAAAGAGACCTTTAAAATGAGATATCACTCAATAGGGGTTGCTTTTTAAAATTCTTGACTTACGTAAGGGTTGAAAATTAAGATACTTCAAAAAACTCCTCCTTTGGTTATCTAAACTTTCCCCAAAGCAAATCGGTCTATTTCCATTAATAAAAAAAAATAAGAGAGGGGGGTGGGACTTTATGGACACATGGTATAGTGATAAGTTACAAAAACTATTGTGTGGGGGATCAAATAAAACAAGAAGTTATTCTAATTACGAATATGTATGTTTATTCAACAAAAAAATTAATATATTGCCGCTAGGCCAAATTTAAATTGTCAGATATCATAACCCCCCCCCCCCAACTTGAACATTGCGTGACCTATTATTCTAAATAAAAATATTTGGATTTGAAATTAAATTGCAGTGCGAAATCATATATTATAGTTTTTCGTATGACAAATACAACTAAATTTAAAAGCGCAATAAGAAAAGCGTAGCGTAAGTTTAAAAAGCTGTTTTAGTGAGATGTAAGACAACAATAGCTATTTTTCATGGATTGCAATTTCATGGATTTCTCTTTTTTAGAGTCCGTAGGTAAAACCAAGGATCCTTATAATTTCACGCGAGTCCGTACAAATTAAACTGCCTCTTAAAAGACTTCCACTTTACGTAAATAACTGTCACTCTAAGTCTACAGACCATATGGTTTAACACACGCTTTGTTATTTTATTTTAATTATTGTTAGTTGAATGCGAAAAAATCAACCCCCCCCCACAACCCTCGAATACTCTAATAGCGTCAGAGTAGGAAGAGAACAAGAGTTGGTTAAAAGTGACCTCATAGAAAAGATGAAAGTGAGGGATCTAGCCTTTCTACATGAAGAAGAGGATCCAGCTAGGTTTTCGGGTCCGCCACACCCATAGTTAGCCCCTAGGGGCCGATTTCAAGCCTTTAAAGGAACTTTACTGATTTGTGCATAAATTTATTTTTATAATCATATTGGTACATTTCTTCGGCCTTAATATTGACAATAAAAATTCAATTCGTGATAAATGATAATTAATTATTTAATCAATTACTGATAGCACGTATTCTTTAAACGGTAATTGTTCACATTACGTTAATTACAAGGCCTACACAATTAACTTATTAGGCCTAACCCTATCAACTATATAGATATAAATATTTGTTCCACATTCAAAGTTTTATTGTTTTATTATTAAATTAATTCTTTTAAATAATATAACTGTTCAACCTTGCACGACCTTCCTCACTCATCACCAAAACCAACCAAAACAATTTTACATCAACAATTAGTTGTCAATAATAAAATGAAAATGAATGATTTCATTAAAATATTTAAATAAGGACTTAAATTTGCTTCTCTTTTGTCATAAATCCTATTTCAACCCTCGGTTTTTCTTCTTTTTCCCTTAAAAAAAATAAAATAAAATAAAAAAATAATAATAATAAAAAAGCAGCAATCAAGATTCATTTTAATTTTTTTCCAAATTTTTCTGCACCATAATATTATTTTACTTACGATTTGGAAGTTTCGCATACTGATTGGGTCATTAATCTTCATATTTCAGCCATTTTTTTTTGAGAAATAAGTCGAAATATTTTACGATTACCAAAACTTACCCAAAGTAAAACTAGTGACAAATTAAACGAATTTGTGAGAAAGGCCCATGTCAGTTTCTAAAGTGGGCGTTCCTATAAACCAGTTGAAATATTTTAGAATGTTTAGGCCAGGAGCAATGTTACTAATAGAAAATAACCTTCCGTTCTGGCTGCGTAGGCTAATAGTCTAGAGTTGAACAACCAACCAAATTTAAAGGCTACTAAACGTATAAAATATTGAGGAACTCAAAGTAGGCTAGGTCAATTTCGAACGGTAGAACATGGGCGTACCCAGCGAGGGGCAGGGGGCAGCTGCCCCCCCCTGGAAGCAAAAAATAAATCTTTATTATACATTTTGTTGCTGGAATTTAATACAATTCTTGAAATAACTATTTTAATAATCAATTGTATATTGAATGACCATGGCTTGCCCCCCCCCCTAGATTTGATCCTGAGTACGCCCTTGCGGTAGAAGTCAAAAACATGCTATTTTACATTTCAACATTCACAGTTTCTGAAATAACCTTGACTGATACAATCTTTAACAGTTGACGAGAAAATGTTTGTACAAATGTTTGTTTATATTGTAAATAATTCTTCCGCATTCTTCTTTGTACCTAAGCTTGACTGTTTGAAATACAAAGTAAATGATGTCAAGTAGCCTATTGTGTACATTTACGACCAGCTGTGTCGACTAATGAAAGAGATATTTTGTAGATCGGAAAAAAAATCTTTTTAAACAGTGATTCAACAATAGTGTATTTATAAATAAACTGGGGTCTTTATACGACCCCGTATAATATATGAATACGACCGCATGGCTCAAATTATTTTCTATACTAACAGAATGATAATAAAGTAGGTTCTCTCACCTCAATTGATGAAATCATCTATAAAATAAATGGTTTTATTGCTTTTCACAAAACACACAAATATACAAAATAGAAAAACACACTAACACAAACTAATTACATGTGAACGTTTTTATGACTTTTACACTTCTGGTTAGGTTTGGGTTAGGTTAGGTTAGGTTAGGTTAGGTTTTACACTTCTGGTGGCCAAAATACTACAATATCTTTGATATTTTGATCGAACAGATCAGTTTTTGACGGTGTTTCCTCCATAGAAATTCACATAAGTAAGAATCAAGTCCTTGCTTGTGCCACACTCTTTACGACTTCGTCTTTTTGCCGACGCCCACAAAGATACTATTCGTTGAGTATGAGCTCCAGATATGGGGTCGACAAAATTCTCCGAATGGTTAACTGTAAGATGCGTGAAGTTCATGTTAGGTTAGGTAAGGTTAGGTTAGGTTAGGTTTTACACTTCTGGTTAGGTCTGGGTTAGGCTAGGTAAGGTAAGGTTAGGTTAGGTTAGGTTATGTTTTACACTTCTGGTGGCCAAAATACTACAATATCTTTGATAATTTGATCGAACAGATCAGTTTTTTGACGGTGTTTCCTCCATAGAAATTCACATAAGTAAGAGTCAAGCATGTCCCTGCTTGTGCCACACTCTTTACGATTTCGTCTTTTTGCCGACGCCCACAAAGATTCTATTCGTTGAGTATGAGCTCCAGATAATTCTCCGAATGGTTAACTGTAAGATGCGTGCAGTTCATGTTAGGTATATTTGTTATTTGTCTATTGAACTTTTATTTTATAAGGAAACCAACCAATAAATAGCGAAAAATAGTCACACAACTAGTATAGAAAATAATTTGAGCCATGCGGTCGTATAATAGAAAATACCCATAAACTGTGTAAAAATATTGCACAACCTGTCTTATTTAACCATTCCCCAAAAACATCTATAATTTATTTTTCACTCGCTTAGTACGAACTGACTACTCGTCGATGTTAATATTTTATTATATCTTCCAAGTGCTCTACTCGTGATATAAATTAATCCTAAGCGAAACTCAATGCTGTTATTTTATTAACACTCTAATTATTTTATTACATTGATTCAAATAATTGGTCTGTTCAAGAAGAGAACCCCCACTCAAATAGTGGCAACCAGAAGGTTCTCTAACCTAACCTAACCAAATCTACTTAACCTAACCTAGTCTAACCCAACCTAAGCTTGACTATTTGAAATACAACTCAAACAGTAGCACACAGAAGATTCCTAATCTAACCTAACCTAACTTAACCAACTTTATATATATGAATACACGCTTTATTGTTCCACATCCCAATATAAATTTATGTTCTTCCGGATGGTGTCAAACAGATCTTCATCCTTGTTCTTATGGCGGCATATGAATTCACAAAAGTAGGAATCTAACAAATCTCTATTGGTTTCTGTTCCTGGTAAAATACTGTCCTTAATACACGTAAACAACGTTTCAGCTGTCCTTTCAGGTCAGGTTCTGTCTGCTCTATTTATGTTAACAGAACACTACTTACGAGTGGCGGTCCTCTTCTTGAACAGTCCCAAAATAAATGTTAATATCGGCTTTAAAGATTCATTTAATATTGTTCACCCTTAATTTTTGTTAAGTTACTATTTGGCACACCGTGTTCCGAGCCTATACAATATTTGGTTACAATCTAACAGATACTTGTGTACCTATACACCCTCTTCCTTTTTGTAAATTCACAACTCCAAACATCTTTTAGTGAATATTTTTAGGTTATTTCATCTGTCTACTGCCATAACTGCGACTTTCGTTTCTCCCACTTCGAGATCGTCCATTCTTCTGGACTAGTACATAACAAACGAAATACCCACCAGACGACGAAATAAGCACCACTACAACACTCTTACGAGAATCATTGTTTGTATTTAGTAGCGTTTGTGTTGTTATTTTACTGATTTTTAAACTTATGTTGGTTTTAAACTGAATAATTTCATCTCAATTTGAATATATAATATAACCTGGCCTAACATAACGTGTTCGAATTTTCAGTAAACTACAATGTAGTATTTT